>CAAKHC010007457.1:0-13295 GCA_901007825.1 Macroramphosus scolopax | reverse complement strand
TCTCCTGGACTCAATCCAGAGTGGAATTACCTCATTTTAATTCTAAATATATGGACAAAGAAATAGATTACGATGTATAGGACAATGAAGTGAAGGCAAAAGGAAAATCACTTTACCCAAAATACATCTGAGTGAGTGAAAGTGTGCAAGTTGTTAACAGAAATTCTTCTTTCTCCTATTTTTTTACATCTTAACAGACCTTGAAAGTCTTGCGGACTGATGACTTTGCACCTCTGGTGGTGTTCATCGCACCCACCAACACAGCTCCTCAGGTGCTAAATCTTAATCTGAATATACGATTGGATCTTATGAAAAGCCAAACTCCACCAGCTAACCCTCTGTGTTTTTGTCTCCTAGACGGAAAACCTGAAGATGATCCAGAAGGAGTCCGACGCCATACTGACCACGTATAGACACTTCTTCGATGTGATCCTGGTCAACAATGACGTCGATGAAAGTGTTAAAGGAGTGGAGGAGGCAATTGAGCATGCCACCTCCACCCCCCAATGGGTGCCTGTATCGTGGGTGTACTGACGAATGTACGGCACCAGTTGAATACCTTTTTGTTTTTTTTTGAAAAGCAGTGCAATATCACTCCTTACACAAAACCTCTGCGTTAGTGATGTCCCAGGTGTGAATAGGTTTACTTCTGGTTTATGTTAATTGACGCTGAGAGTTTTTTGCACATGTGCATTTAAAAAAAAGCAATATATGTAGAGCGGTTTATATCAGAAAAAATTTTATTAGGTTATTTAGATGTTTGTGCTTTGGCCTGTTGAGCTGCTTCGGGATAGTTTTGATGCCATACACCTTTTGTGATTGTTGGAATGTGTGCAAATGCGAAATAGGACCACTACTGTGAATGACAACCTCACTTTTAAACAAGAGATAATCATCATAACATGTCTTGTCATTTGTCTTTTTTCTTTTTGGTATTTACATTATGCTATGACAGTGAGACTGTTCCTACTGTGTAACTCAACACAATAATGTCTACACACAAAGATCAGTCAGTCATTAACACCCTGACGGGTCACGTCTAACTTTGAATGCCTCATGGAGAACTTTAAATACACTTTATCAAAAGTGTAATTTCCCAGCTCAGTTTCAAAGGCTCCTTGGACTGTCTGTAGTTTGGGAACCTATTCTCCAGAGACCTTTTGGGAAACCTACGGCAGTTTTATCTCAGCCGGAAATCTGCATCTCATTCATAATTTCTCAAAATGATTTCATTAGAGTTGACAGTATTTACAAACCAAATGAATATCTGTCTCTGAAACTGAATATTTCACCTATATTTAAGATAAATTACCCTACTTGGGACAAAACATTTTTCAAAAGGTATATAAATATACAAAAGGTATATATTTGTTTTTCAATAGTTGAATAATATTCAAAAGGATTTATTTGAATTCAGAATACATTAGTTTGGACCTTATTTCTGTGCTTCATGATGTGAATGTTAGTTTCAGGATTCCAAATCTATTTGCCATAAATGAATGAATGAAAGCAGAATCAACACCTGGACTGTTGAGCAGAGGAATTCTGAGGTCATCAGGTTCTTGTCGGCCTCAATCTCTCAGAAATAAGTCGTGGCTCAAGGCTTTCATTGAACCTGCAACTGGCAGCAGCAAAGGGTGCAGTAGCCTAGTTGATAATCCTTCCAATATTATCACGTCTGTTTGCCTATTAAAAAAGGGACATTAAAGTTTGCATTATATGAAAATGCATATTAAGAATTAAGTAAAGAAACACCACAGAAGAACAATATTTTGCAAGATCTTTTTAGATAATTACAAGAGCAATGGAGTTCAGTATGCAAATACAGTATCAGTTAAAAAAACAAAAAAGCATTGTTCACACGACCGTTTAGCAGCTACCTAATAGTTTTGGGTGTTGGCGATAACACAGGTCTGTCGCTTGGCACCACCATGTGCTTGAGGCTGCAAGCAGAGGCTGAATCTCTACATCTAAATATTTTGGAAAAACACATGCACAGCTTGTACATCGTGTTCAAATGAAAAAATGTTATTCTGTGGCAAAAAGATTGTCAAGTATTTTATTTATTTTAATATGGACAGTAAATTTGAAGACTATTATCTGGGCCTTGAGGAAAAACTGTGACTAAATAGCAGAGCTAACCAAAAGAATCAGTTGGTCGGAGTACCTTAAAGTATACATGAATTATAAATGAAAATGTACCATAGAACTCACTCAGCAACCGAGTTCAGTCAAATGACTGAACACATAAACTGAGGACATTTAAACACCTGAGTTAATTGAACAATCAGCACACCTGTGCCTGCTCACAGGGAAGGCTTCATGTCAGAGGTCATGTCCCCTCTCACCTACAAAGATAGAGGAAAACTACTTGAGCGGTAATTAATCATGGTAATTAATAAAACTATAAACTAAACACTTTGTTTATTTTTTCTGATCATGTCTCTGTAGATTAAAAGAACAAGTTATTTGAGTCTGCTATTGAGAGTTTGTGTTTCTGTCTTGGCTTGAACTGATGATTTGAGGAGGATAAAAAGATGTTATATATATATATATATATATATCCTTGCCAACTTACAAATTAAATCCAGACTGGATCAGATAACATCAACATAATGTCAGTTTTTTTTTAAAATTAGAGACGTGACAAACAAACTAGAACGAAATGTAAATGAGAATCAATTTAATTCCATGAATATTTATTTTAATAAAATGCTGTGTTTGTTTCTCAAACTGGGAACATATGTGACTTAACAGACACAATGTATGCAATTACACTTCCATACTTAATGTAGTCCAAATTAGCCTGAAAAACAATGTTAACCTTGTTCCTCGTGCATCAGGGGGAGGATCAGGTGGGCTGCTGTCCTCTGCACGTCTGACCATATTTACTATGAAAGATCTACAGAGAAGATCGCCACACCCCCTCTCAAGGAACGCCATTTTGTTGACAGACACACTTGCAATCAAAATAAGCTCCTTTACTGGAGCTTCACGCACAAGCATGACCCCGATATATAACACATGTATAAACCACACAAATAGAGTCGTAATAACATCTTCTGCGGATGCTGACATCCCTGTGAGGAGTGATAAAACGGTGTATTTGAAGTCTCCGGCCTCCCGTTTCAACATGAAACTCTCCGCGGTTGACGTCACCGAGCCATCTTTGTCCACCTAATCCAAAGTGTTTATTACACCTTCATTACCGCTCGTACTCTCGCAGCGTCAACAGCCAAAAGCTGCCACATCGCCGAAGAAATATCAAGAAAGGCTCTTTTTTTTAAATAGCGAGAGGACACAGCTCAGAGGCAGATACAAGCCAGTGCTCCTCCTAGGCTATATAGGCAGGGAAACGCCACGAAAACCATCCAAAGGGTGCCAGAGGGTAGAGAGGAGCGCAGAAGGCAATCCACATCCATCTGCCAGCCACTTAGTACGCGCTTACATTTCCAGCCAGGAATTCAGCACAGCAGTCTAGCCAACACTACCAGAGAAAATGTAAGTACAGCGTCGTTTTAAAGCTCTTTAAAAAAAAAAAAAAATTCAGAGGTATTAATGAATTCACGTCCTCACGGCTGATGCTGGCAGGCTATTTGGGAAGTGTGAATGGCGTGTTTGTCTTATTCCGCCGCTCTCACATGAGACATGTTATATTTTTCTGAAAGCCGATTAATTTAATTTCGCAGCTCAGTTTTTCTCGCATCTGTGTGTAACGTTACAGACTAACGCGTCGGCCTAACCTTGGAGCAGCGTCGGATTTATCTCCTATTAAACACGTTATTAGCCTTGTTCCTTTTTCTCCCGGCGTTTTCACGTTAAATAATCCCTCTATTTAACTCCTGTCTCTTAATTTGTCGTCTGGTGCTTCTGACAGGAGCCAGCACGCACGCATTTTATTTTCCAGTTTAGACTGGTTTGATTTGAAAAGGACACCGTCTGTGTCATTACCCCCCAGGCTAATTAAAACAACACGACGGAAGCACGATACGCAATAACGTTTTTTTTGTCTATACATTACATTTTGTCGGGGTTAGTTTTGTGTGTCTGTTGAAGCGCAGCTGTCGCTTGAAGCTAATTGTAGAACGAGCAAGGACATAATGTTGAAGGAGCCGTGTTAGCTGCTTCAGAGGCGTCGGACTGTATTCAGATAGCCTGTTGAACATGTCAACCGTCAATGTTATTTGACAAATATTCACAATACCTCCCTTACAGACGGTTGTTTTATAAGCTGTGAAGTAGGCTAGGGCCTACTATACGTGATATTTGCAACCTACAGCGGGGGGTGGGGATAGCCTAGCCTCCTACTGTATGTCGTCGATTGTCGTGCGAGGGCGGACAGCGATATATCTCACTGCTCGCCTCTTCACCAGTAAAATGTCTCTCCTCCACTTGTTTGTTTGTCTTTGTCTTTTAGACTGCACATAAAGCAAACAAAGGATGGCCTTTGTAAATATAGCTGTGCCACTTTTTGCCTGGCAAGGCAATACTTAAAACGCTGAAATCCCACATACGACATGTCATTGAACGGGGCAACCTGTGGTAGCTTCCCCTTGGAGGGCTGTAAGGTGGATTTGACATCAAATTTGTATTATAATCGTTCATATCATCTTAAACCCCCCCCCACCCCAACATAAGGAACCACAACCATCCCCTACGTCTGTGTATTTACAGGCCTGTCGTACTCGTCGTGAAATGTGATGTTTTACAGGAGGACGTGATGTGGGCATGGTGTGAATGTGTGTGTGTGTAGGGGGGGTAAGGTTCCAGTTCAGAATCATCAAAGACATGGGACCAGCCAGTTTCTGATCTGAGCTGCTGTGTCGCTGTCCAGTGCTGAAAATGTCGCTCTCCAGTGCTGAAAGTACAGCTGCTTCTTCATGACAGTGACCACCCAAAACAGACATGCAGTTATCTATCTATCTATCTATCTATCTATCTATCTATCTATCTATCTATCTATCTATCTATCTATCTATCTTCCTAATTTTGGGCTATGTTGAGGGCCCTTAATGTCACAGGAGAACTCGGTGGAAACCACAGGCCTAGACTATTTTTATAGGCTTGAAAGAGGGTTGAATATATTTAGCTTTCATCACAGGTCTCTCTATGGCAGTGGGCTGTACAGAGAGGAACGTGACACCTGACCAAACCAAGCCTGTTGGGTCAGATGTCTTTTATCAGATCTCTTTGGATTTCTGTTGTTGTCCCTGGTTATGATCTGAATTGAGAGATGTGTTTATCTTTGTCTTATTTTCAGTGTTCAGAGTTTTTATACATAAAAAATAAATTCATGTTCTTTTTTGAATTTTCTGGAAATTTAAATAGGGCACATTCACCAGGATTCACCCACCATCCATATCTGTTTACTTGATCAATAAAATCAAGAAATGTATCACTAAACAGGAGGTGTTCTGAAACATCCTCTGCACTATCATGTCCGGAGGATTCAATCCATTAAATTACTCACCTTAAATTATGCCTCAAAGTAGCTGAGTTGTTTGACCCTGAATGGAACTCAGTGGGCACGATTCACTAGAAACTGATGAGAAATGACTCGTCTGTCAGTTCAGAGGTGACAATGGCTTGGACCTGTGCACACATTCGCACATCTATGGTTTTACTCCTTGCTGGCAAGTGAAAGAAATACAGCAATGACATTTACATTTAGGCAGTAAATATCAGCAGCTCTTTTTTAAGTGTTCACTAACAGATTCGAGTTGATATATTGATGATGGATGACATGATGATATGTAAGCATACTGTACTTGTAGAATGGTAATTCCCCGACTCTCAAGAGGGGGAATAAGAATGTTTTCTTGACATATCCCAGCACAATGATAATAATCACAACCATGACAAATATTACATGTAGAGTTTGTTACATTTCCAGCTTCTGTTTGGGCTGTTTAACAGCTGACAAGGACCACGAGCACCATCAGGCCGTCTATTCAATAGGATTTGTTGTGGTTGGAGGATTAGTGATGTGTGTACGTGTAAAGGTGACCTTTATACATAGTTTTGTCTCACGCGAGTAGAGTAGCTTAGTCACAATGAAATATTTGTCCTAGTTCTACCATACAGTATTAAAATACAGTTTCAAAGCATGCTATTCCACATTACAAAAAGACTGGTACATTTATATATTATTTGCTTTTCTACTCTTTCATAATCTTTCATCTTTCATAAACAATTTCTGAAATAAAAGAAATGCTAAAAATTAATACAATTATTTTCTTCTTATAATCTACAGGGAAATTAGAGTGACCTCATTGTCTTTCCTACATTACCGATCATATTTACTACTTCTGATGTGTTTGCTTCTCCTGCTGTGATGAGCAGACATGTTAATATGAGTAGCTTTCACTTTTCAGTGGTAAATGACTCACACTCAAATCTATCTCTCTCGCTCATTGAGGTCATTACTGGTGCATAGTGCCTCCAAAATAAGAGGTCTATGTAGGCCACAAGGCCACATGACATGACAAATCAACTTGACTTTTGCAGAGTCAAACTGATTTTCCTTTGTGATAAGAAATAATTGTCTGGACCCGCCGGTACTAAAACATACAAGTGTTCATTTTTTAAACACACTGAATCTTCCCAATCCCACAAATCCTACAAATTAGACTTATTCAGATTTGTATCACAATAGCCAGTTATACAATAAATGTGAGTACTTTTCTAACCTTCACACTGTAATACAAAAAAACTGTTAGGCTCTCTCTTTTTCAATGAACAGATTAGTGAGTCTTAAAATATAATACAATCTATTTAATATATGTATAGTTTATGTCTCAAAGTGTCTTTATTTCATCACAGAAGTGTAGAACCATCCGCCTGCTGTTATCAAGCCTTTCTCTATTGATGTGTTTTACATAACCGCTGAATGTTTGCATTCTCTCCCATCATTAGGTCTGCCCCAGCTGGAGCCCCCGCACCAGAGGGAGGGAATCAGCCCCCCAACCTCACCAGCAACCGTCGCCTGCAGCAGACACAGGCACAGGTCGATGAGGTGAGTACAAGTCATGTTGTCGGGATTCAATATAGGTATTGTTCATCTGCTACTCACAGGTAACTCAATCCTTTCTATCTGCTCACATACAACTTAACACAAATCTTTGTATTATTAAGGATTTTCACTCGACTCATTCGTCCAATCTGTAGTTCGACATCACTCAGTCCATCTCCAGCGATCACTGGCAGTCATCCTGTGTTGATAGCTGAATGTGCTACATCGCTATGTGTGTTTCCCCAGGTGGTGGATATTATGCGTGTAAACGTGGATAAGGTTCTGGAGCGTGATCAGAAGCTGTCAGAACTGGACGATAGGGCTGACGCCCTGCAGGCTGGAGCCTCTCAGTTTGAGACCAGTGCTGCAAAACTGAAGAATAAATACTGGTGGAAGAATGCCAAGGTGAGGAAATACAGACATGCTTACCCAGACATCAATATAAGAGCGTAGAATGTCTACTACCTTTAATAGGAATGTTTGGCTGTACTTGGATCAGTTGTTCTGGAGTAGAAATAATTAGGTACAGCAAGTTTTCAAATGACAGAATTGACTGCATATCTAATGACTTTTTTGCAAATCTTTTGACCACAGATGATGATTATCCTGGGAGTGATATGCGTGATTGTGCTCATCGTCATTATTGGTAAGTTAAATCTCTGGAGTACATAGATTATGTAATTGTTGTCTGTTCATAGAACCTCACTTTCCAAGTTAACAATAGATTGAATCAATGTAAAACGTATCTTTTAAACATCATATAGACACATATATTGATACATTGGTGAAGTGACCAATGTACCAATGATGCAAAATCTGAACAGCTGCAGCAGTGGCTCTGAGCATCTCATGTTGATGTGAGTAGCTTTACATTAGAGTTAAATGACAGCCAGCTCCATCTCATACGGACACAGAAGGAAATCGGTATCAGACATAGAGGGCTGCGATAAAGTGTCAGTATTAGACAACCTGTGAAGAGATTGGACTCCATCCTGTCGAGAAATGTTCCACTACTTCAAAGCTCTGGCTCAAGTGGTGCTGGTACCGTTAATTCCAGTCTCCAGTGTGGCAGCAGAGCGCAAGTTCAGCCTTCAGGACAAAATAAAAACGGCCATTAGAAGTCTTCTGTCAGAGGCAAAGACGTAAAACCTAATGACAATTGCCTCTGCAGCATCTGCTTCTGTGTCGTTGCCATGAATACAGATGGTATGGTCGGTGTCTCTGTTCATCCTTTCTCTCCATGCCCTCATAAATGCGTAATAAGTTTGTTCTGTATGTCAAACGTTATTGTGATGGAGTTGTTTGAAAATGAAATGCTATTAAAGAGGCCATGACTCATTATCATTAAATATTGAAAAGCTGGACGAGAAAGTCTAACACAGCCTCAGCTGTATAACATATTGTATGTCCTTGAACAACAAATAATTTAACCATTTCCTCTCGTCTTTCTTTACAGTGTACTTCAGCACCTAAGAAGAATTGCTCCTACCCCAGTCTGATCCCAACTTCCTCGCTACAGAAAAAACCCCAAATTGATGACAAAATGAATCACAGATAATTAGTTTATTATATACAGTATATCTCCCCGATTAGCCTCGATATAACACCCCTAAACCCTTCAGGGCCCCATGGCTCCCTCACTTCGACCACCTCGCCTCTGGACCCCTGTCAATATTTGTCCTGTGAGTGTGTGGCCCTGTCTCCTTTCTGGGTACTCTTGGCTTTTCTTACCTGCCATACTGAGAACCAAACACTTGTGACGATGCAACAACAGAAAAGGAAACAACGATTGGCGATAATTGTTACATAACTGATATATATAGTTATTTGTAGAGTTTTATTCTGATATATACTGTTTTGTAGGTGTGTGTGCGTGTGTGTGTGCATTTTGTATTTTTTAATTTTTGTATTAATTTTACGTATGCTTCAGCGTTAACTACTGCCTATTAATCAAAGTGTGTATCTTGCATGTTCTCATCATCTGTCTGTCCCCTGCTTGGTGTATATCTGCACAGTGGAGTTAGCCTCCATGTAACTAAGGAAATACCAACTGATTTTTGTGTTACTCGGGTCAACCAAAATAAGAAGGAGGACTTAAACTTGTGCTAAAAAAAAAAGATCATCACGTTACAAAACATGGAGCTATTCTGTAGACGGAAATTTCCCAGGTTACTCCATCAGTCACATTCTCCAGATTTCTACAAGTGGATTAGCAAGAAATTCATTGCATGAATTGTTGAACTGTTCCCTCGATGTCATTCCATCTGAGTGTCATTTCTCTTTTAACGTTTCTCTCTGTAGTGTCTTCAGCGCTCCGACCTCTTTCTGTCTTGCAGCATGCTTGAACACCTCGATTCCTTCTAAGTTCAATACTGCCATAGTACAAATGGACCAATGTCTGTAGATGTTTCGTTTTAATTTAAATATTACGTAGTGTCTTATTTCGAAAACATTCCTTCATTGCAGTTTAGTGCAAACGCTCTTACTGTAGCACATGTAATTGTAAGTACAGTATCTTGAAAAAAAAAAAACATGCGATGAAACTTGTTTTTAAAACGTCCGTCATACAAACCATAGGAGAAGATAATTCTAGATTTAAGGGTTCATTTTTGGTAGACAGGATTAGAATTTCATTCTGTAATATTGGTGATTATATCCTAATATTACACTTACAGTATGATATGGAGATGTCATTAATGTGGAAATGGGCTTGACAAAAAAAAACTCTACAGTCAAGCTATGAAATAGCACCATTGCCTAGACAAATCAATGTCTAATTGAAGGTTAATTCTCACTGGCCCGTTGCATACGTGGATATAATAAAGCCTTAGTCTCCAGTCAGTCTCGTATTAGTTACTGTAGGTTAAAGAAAGGAATCTGTTGAAAATGCACAAACAACCTTGTTTTTGATGGCGCTGTCAGGTCGGTCACTGTCCTGGCCAAAGGAGATCCTCGTGCAGCAAAACCTCTCCACATGAAGAGCACATGAACAGAGACATGTCAGCCTTACTCGCAAACAGGAACAGAGGCTTATGATGAAAATATGTTTTAGTTCAGCAGTCTGTTAACTTTTGAGTAGGTCCAGAAAATTAAACTCAAAAGTTTGTGACAGGAGAAGCAAATGTTAAAAAAAAAAAATAGTAGCATTCCTAACAAGAGCTAGTGCAGTGGTTCTGTCTCAGTGTTCCTCCCTATAGTTAAGGCCTTTTTCTTTTTTAAATATAGATTCTATTTTTATTATAGTATATTTTTGTGTGAAACAGACAGGTGAAGAGGAAGTGTGCAATCAGTACCATTTGCTGCCAACAGCAGTAAGCTCCTCTTTACCTCTGTCTGCTGTGTTTTTTGTAATTTAGCTCCGTGCGTTGTACACTGCCAAGCAACAAGGGAGAGGCTTCTATTGTTATAGCAGTTCTTTCTTTCATTGGTGCCCTCACTGGTATGGTCTTAAGCAATTCTCTTGTTTTATTGCCATTTACTACTGTGCAAACTACCCCTTGGGCTACTTTATGAGCAGCAGAGTAGGGCAATGTTTGTTTTTGTAGTTTGAAAATGCTCCGTCAAAAACGAAGGACTTGTTCACACGAACATGAGATGGCATAAAATACCTCCAAACTAGAGAAGGCATTGGGAAAATGAAGGTCTTAATTTGCAGGGTTTTGCTCGTGGTCGTTGTAAATCGAAGCAGGAACTCACACTCTTCTGCCACTAATGATATTTTTATCAAGTCTACAATAGGCAAGTTAATCTCACAGATCTTTGGCTACACTGTACTGCCTTAGCCTGCCTTTTCAACATGACTTCTTATCTTCCCCAGCAGCTGAATAGGCAAACCTGCCCCCCTTTGCTCAACTCACTGATTCAGAATCCTACAGTGTTTGTGTGCGTGTGTGTGTGTGCACATGCATCAATGTCTGTGCGTGCGTGTGTGTTAGAATAGCTCTGTCTTGGGAATATCCCCAGTTTATCCCGACAGATTAGGCCGCTTAAATCTCAGAGTGCGGGCACGTTGTTTCCTTGATCACTGAAGTACACAAGTAGAAAGGTCTGACAGCCAGTTGTATTAGGAAAGGACCCAAACCTAAACAAAGCCACTCCTCTCCGCTTCCCCTAAACGTGTTCCACGAACAAGAACAAAAACAACTGCAGAAGATTACCAAAGACCAGATTTACATGCTTACGCTGCCAATTGCCATCAAAAACAAGTGGAGAGAAACAGGTTACCCAAACTACCCTAGTCTATTTTAAATAGAGTACGCCCTTACCCCGATCTAACCGCGACTTGACTACAGGACCTTTGAACTATTACACACTATTTATGTGGTGTGTCCGTTAGACTTGTGAGACTGCCATTCCAACTTATGCAAGTGAAACCAAACCGTAAGGACCGCATGTTTCAAATCTCAAATACCGTGTCCCCCACCATGTGTGTGCAGGTCTGAAGAGAGCTTCTTTAACCGGTAACGAGTTTTTAGACACATGATCCTGTAACTAATTATAGCACAAATCTTCTTTTTCTGTGTCTCCATAGTGCTGCCAGGTTTTAAAAATGAAAACTAACTATAGCTTATAGACATAAACCAAGGAAAATGTTATAAAAAAAAAAATCAGCATTGTTTGGTGTTGTAATATGGGGGTGTTTTGGGGGTTAGGGGGTCCTATATCCTCAGGTTTAAGGTATTAGTAAAGTAACAAAAGACAAACTGTAAAATTTTGTTTTTGGCAATAGAAAGTCATTACGGGGTTGCTAGTGTGGTCCATTCAGCCATCGTGCAGGAGTTAACCACACAGTGGACTGAAGTGACAGAACCATACTGATTGGGGTAGGACGTCTGTGTTACCCATGAATCCAACTTTTGTCCTGTGAGTGCTCCACCAATTCGTTCATAACGGTGAAAATGAAGTGAGTGATCTCTTTCTCTGTTGCTTTATTGTCTGTATGAAAAGAAGTGTGCAAATATTTTAACACCACAGCACTTTTTCGGTTGTGATTCTTTCGTTCGATGGGGTGGGAACCGGATACGGTGGAGAATATTGTCTTACGCCGACCTCAAGAATTATTCAGTGATCTCAAAGCTGTGTTCAAGTCATTTGGGGGTGATCCTATAAATGCGAGGTACCAACACGGAACAAGTGCTCAGATTCCAGGTGTGATTTACAAGCAGAAAGAAACAGATCAAAACAGGGTTCGGCGAACTTAATGATTATGCCGATCCAAACCTCCCAAAGTGTAAAAGGTTCAGAGGGGGGAGACGTTGCCCCCAAATGAGATGAATGCAGCAATAAGGAGGGAACCTTTTGAGTCTCAGAATATTCACAGGATGGCTTTAAACAAACAATATTCCACTTAATATATGTAACATGTTTTACTTTTCCATGTGTTTTTCTTTTACATCAATTTCGTAATAACACCCGATGTCACTGAATTGTTTCTGTGTAAGCACTGATGGGTAAAGGCAAAGAAAAGGGAATTTAACAGGGGGAAAAGTATTTTTACCTTCAATTGTCCAGAATGCTTAGAATGATTCTACCGTTTACATCAGATTGACGTTTGTATCTACGAGATACTGTATATTTTTTTGTTTAAATCTGTTTATTTTTGAGGAAAGATTTTGATTTCCCTTCGGGACTGGGGATTCTGGGATGAAGGCCCACATTGCCCCTGGTCACCTGGCCTGACAGGAGGGACAGGACTGGAGGATCACGGGCAATGTGCTTAGTTTTATTTATTTATTTATTTTCTTCTAATTTTATTTATGGATAGATTTATTGTGCTGTCATTTGGTATGGGATTAGAAACTAAACAAGGTTGACTCAACGTAAAGGAGAGGAAACTCAATGGAAAACTAAAGTACATAAAATAATTGTAGTGTAAATCTATCAATGTCTTATTATATTGATGAACATCATGAAATATATGTATATTGGAAAAACAGTATCTATGACAACTTGTACTTTTGTGTGTGCTTCATGTGCTTTATGGGTGTGCAACAATGGGCAGATGCAATTTTGACTGCAATTCTGAGACCTTATCTGACCTGTATGAATAAGCATAAATTTATTATCAATACAAAGACAAACCCCTTTCCTTACTTTATCCCAAATGTGTGTTTGAAGTACATGAGAAAAATATATGGAAGCCTGGAGCTATTTGTTTAAAATGCATGTGAAAGGATTACATCACAGTCCTGTTTCTACAGTAGCAGCCACAAAGACACACACACACACACACACACACACACACACACACACACACACACACACACACACACACACACACAAG
>CAAKHC010007456.1:7830-19582 GCA_901007825.1 Macroramphosus scolopax | reverse complement strand
TGAAATATTTAAAGTGTCATGGTTTGATTAGGCTTTTAATCAAATTATATCTGAGTTGTTGTTCCACATCTTCAGGGTCCTACAGACCAGGCAACAACTCTGATTTGTGTCAGTTTGTTTGCCATCCTAAGTTAGGAAATTCTTTAGTTAGGTCAGTTCTGTTCCCTGAGACAGGATTTCTTCCTACATGCAGTCAGGACATGTTTCTGTAATTGTCTTTCTAAACTGAGGTAAGATAGGATTTCCGACTTGAGGTTTCTGTAATGAGGTCCCAGGTTCCAGAGAACAAGTTAAGAGAGGTGAGGAAACGAGAGAAAAGCAAAGCTGGAAGTAGGAAAACAGATCCTTGAGCTAACTTTAGAGAGGCATCCTCTTTAATTAACTCTGGTGAGACTGCTATAGTACTTTTCATGGGCATTTCCACTGCAGCTCGTTCATTTCCCTGTAACCTCCACTCGTCTGATACATCAGCCTGCATCTCGACGAGAGCTGATTAAAGTCTGTGTAAAGTGTGTTTGTAATGTATCATCTGTAACATTAATAATAATTAACATAGATCAACTCTTTCCCCTGTTATAGTCATCTGTTAATGCTTAAAGCCAGTTCTGCCATGCATACTTACTCTGCAACAAATGCAAATAGCCCCTCTAACCTCACAACATGAGTTGGTGGTCTGTGGTCATGTGTGACCAAAGCACATGTTTGTTTGCATCTAATGCTTTCAACCTCAGAAAGGCTTGGACCGGTCGCTGCCTTCACACATAGCCAGAAGGCCTGAGCAAGGATGGAAGTTATGAAAAAACCTGTCACCGCTTCACCCGCGCTTTCTAAAAACACACACACACACAATCAGCGCATGCAGAGCATGCCTGCTGTTTCTGTTTATTTGAATCAGCCACGTTAAAGGAACACCCACAGAGAGAAGTGACAGAATAAAGGGGTCGACTCTTGCACAATGTGCTGAGTTGGCCATTGTACCTAACAGTAGATCTCACACACACACACACACACACACACACACACACACACACACACACACACACACACACACACACACACTAACAAATATATTTACAGCTATAACAAGACAGTTTAAATAAGCATATAAATCCAGCCTGCTGGATCGAAGACCTGCTCTTAACTGACCTCCATGGGTTCGTCCACCTCAGCATTTCCAGTTACAGTATTGGGCAGCAGCTTTAGGATGAAGGCCTCGGCCTCTTCGGGTAGATCATCCGCCACAATATTTATTGGAATCACAGCGGACACCTGACCAGCAGCAAATCGAACCGTCCCCGCCGCAGGCGTCAAGTCCTCTGAGACAGGGGAGCGGTCGCTGGAGTTTCTACTGATGGACCAGTTGGCAGAGACGTCGCCATAGCTGCCTCCATTTCTTACAATCACGATGCCATCAAATCTGGGGTAATGATAGAAGGAAAGAATTGGATAATGAAGACACAGTTTAATGTTTGTGATACTGCCTTTACACTAATAGACATTAGCTGCCGCTGTTGTTAAAGAAGTTATAACACGTGTTTTTTTCACCTCTCTGTCACGTCTTCATTGATGCTGATTGGCTGAATCACTGCACTGCTGCTGATTGACAGGACGCCGTGAGGCTTATCATTGGGCTCGATGGTCACAAGCACAGCGTTGGGTGATACCAGCACAGCGTCGCCTCTGATGGTGTCCTCCAGCAGGACCAGGTGGAAGGATTCTGCTATTTCTGGCACGTCGTCATCGCTGATGTTAAACAGCAGGCTGGTCTTGTAGACAAACGGGGGGAATGTGACCGTTCTGACTGGCTGCAGGTCGAGGAAATCCACAGCTGGTGTGGCGCTTCCCAGTCCTTCACCGCTTACCACCATATAATCTACAGAGACCTAACGACAGTAGAGTCCAGATGTTTTAGATACACTTGTATGTAATCTGCAGCAATATATATACGGTACACACAGCCGGGTTGCCCCCTACTAGACCTAACGTTAGTAAATGAGAAGAGTCTTAGTTGACCAAGCTTTGATAGGTTGGTTCGCCGCAAAGGAAAAATAATCAGGAAGCAGGGATATTCAGTTCCTCGCTTGCAGATCTTGTTTACAAGACTAACATTCGCCTGTAATTCGTAGAGCTTCAAAAATGAAATTCTAAAAACGTTTTCAAAAAGGCATCTAAAGTGTGGCATGATGGAAAGGTACCTCGGTGTCAACAGAGCCAATGAGTAGCCCGTCCTCGGTCAACTGACCACGTGTCACGTTGACGGCGATGACTCCAGCAGACTCTGGTACTGCCATGATGGAGTGGGAGAACCTCAGCGGGCTGTCATTACGCCGGATTCTCAGTTGAACACTGCTGGCGTTGGGGCTGAGGAGGGCCCCACCTGCCACGCCTGTTAGCCTGAAGGAAAACACCTCATCATCCTCCGGGATCTGGTCCACAGAGAAAGGGAAGCACACTCACAGTTAAACTCAGTTGTTCTTTGTATGCAGCTGATTCATGACAGGTGTTCAGAAAAGTTGGCTGATTTTGGCAACCAGGAGTCAAACCAAGCAATGTCTAAAAGACTCATACAAGGACAGGTCATCAGAAAGAATCAATATATGGGACTTGTTCAGTACCTGGTCATCCTGGATGAAGATACTGAAGTGAACGACAGCATGTCCAACAGGAATGGTGATGTTCCCCCTGTCTGGACGGAGATCATCAGAGGCAGGGTTGGGACCTCCAGAGATCTGAAGAGGAGGAGTCACAGTGAGACTTAAAGTGTGTGCGATTTTCTAGCTATTGTTTATATGTTGCATATCAAAAAGGAAGGACACGTGCATTCCTGCAATACAATTATATGTTTCTAGATAATGACATGTTTCTCCTGTCTCTCTTAAAGCAGTGGGATACACTTACCGTACCGTATAAAAGTATTCTATCTATTCACACTTCATCAATGAGAGTTGTGCTGCTTTCATGTACCTCAAAGTTCACAGTCACAGTTCCATATGTTCCTTTTTCTCTAACAAGTGTGAGAGGCACGTTCTGGTTTCCTCCTCTCAGTTCATCGACTACGATCTCCTCAGTCTGAGACAAACAGGAGGACAAAGACAGGAAGGCACAAACAGAAACAACCCAAATCAATTTAATCAATCTAAACGTTTATTATCCACTATTAGAATCAGACAAATTATTGTTTGATATATTCAGCTGAATATTTCCTAACTGACAAAAGTGCAGCCGAGTGAAAAATGATGATGATGATCAGCGAATAAATTTGGTGTGATTGGACTGATTTGCATGATCATGATTGCGTAAGTTGTAAACTCATCTCAATGTGTTAAAAGTGACACTTCCGTGTTTGTTTTTTGTAGACTGCTTTGCCAACTCGACAGAGTTTCATTAAAAGGGCAAACAAACTACTGCAGGAAGAAAACAGTGCAAGTTAAATAAACAACATGTTGTTCCAATAAATGATTGATGCAGTGGTGATAATATATATCCATAGTAATATAGGTTAAAATCACATCCATTCTAACTGTACTTAAAACTCTTGAGATGTAAACAGGTGATCAGAACATACTTTAGCATCCTGCTTAAATACATCTACAAAGGGAAGGAGGTTGTTGGGTAAAGGTTTCCCCACGGCTACGAACTCCCACTGATAAGTTGATCCAAGGAGTGTTGTGGTTTTAATTGTCCCTGGAAACCTGCAAAATTAGATGGCTACGTCTTCCAAAACCCAATACTGGTATGATTGGAACATTGTCTTCTATGATGGACCCACATTAACCACATCTAACTTCATATTTATTGCTGCTAAGTGGTGTATGTGGTTCCAAATTACACATCAAGGAGAACGAAGGAATGAAGACAGGATGCATGTGGATGACACGGTTTCTTACTGAGTTGAAGGCAATGATTCCAAAGGCGTTGTCATTGGACAGGATTGTTATGGTCGCTTTGCTTGGTGATCCCAGTGTCACACCATTGGATGAACTCTAGACAAAGGAGGAAGTCAAATGGTTAGACAAAAATAGGCCAAATATACAGTATGTACCTTTAAACCTCCTCAATCAGTCAACCCTGATACTAAAACTCATGTAACACTAGAGCGCCTGCCTTATCCCTTGTCTTCACTTCATTCCTGCGCTCCCACTGTGAAGCCCTGGTGAGAAGGCACAAACACAGGAAGTTCTGGTCTCAGCCCATTTGATTTGTAAGTTTACCACTCAGTGGGATTCCTCTTTATCCTTGTGCTGTGCTCTGTGATTCGGCACTAAGACCTGGCAAACCTCAAATCCTAGCGCACCTAAAAGCAAACAATAGCTCCCTTTTACACAGCCTGTTTCGAGGCAGGAATATTGCTGCCTCGTATGCAGAATGGCCACAATGTACAGAGATTGGGTGGGGGGATGGAAAGTTATGCTGTTAGGCTGGTAGTGAAGGTACACACAGTGCCGAATCAACATCTGTGTAAAAGACACATGTTCACAGCATCTGATTACTGAAAGCCATCATGCTATCTGAAGTCCACACTGAGGCAACATTATGTTGGCTGTGTTTGGTCCATCGACTAGTCCTAATGAGGGGTCAGTTTTACTTAGGTGTTGCAGAATCTTTTTAATTGGCTAATGTCCTAACAAGCTTTATGCTTTGAGTTACACAGTTTCTGAGCCTTTTTATAATTTAAAGGGGGATAACAAACCTATTATCCAGTGTAAATGTTAGGTATGCCTATTAGTCAGCTCACTAATGTTTTCATAAGCATCAGCATTACAACCGTGCTGACGACCACCATGCCTCAGCTAGAGGGAACAGGCTTCCATTTACAAAATACAAACATCTGGACATCGTCTAATGTTTGCATGGGCAGGCATTCACTTTAAAATAATCAACTACATGACTGCTGACTGTGTGTGTGTGTGTGTGTGTGTGTGTGTGTGTGTGTGTGTGTGTGTGTGTGTGTGTGTGGTAAGGGGAGAGGCAGCAAAGGAGAAAATGAAAGACATGAAAGTGCTGAGGCCTTCTGCATTCACCCCTCTATTCAAGCGGGGCTTTGCCCAGCTGTAGCGGGGCTTTGTTTTCCCTGTTGAGCTCTTGTAGTGGTCGACTCGCAGACACAGGATCCAAACACTTTTACAAAGCCAAGCCGCCGAGCGAGCCAGGAATCTTCTCACACACAACTTGCTTCTCCCACGGCCCAACGGCCAGTCAGGATTCCTTTGGTAAGTGACTTCAACACCAATGTTAACGTCACGAGTCAACCGTAAGTCAAGGTAACATTTAGTCGTTAACTTTAGAAAATGACATCGGCAGCAAGTGTAAACACTATCATTAACTATAGCAAGACTCGCCTTATTGGTCTCATGGTCTTTGTTGTTCACACATAAACCTCAATAGCTATGTTAAGAGCAGTAGGCTGCAGCTGTAATTTCATAGTTTCACACATATTACACAAATTATTATGTTGCTGTCATTTTTAAGGTGGTATCTTCAATTGAGCATGAATACCATACCAAATAAAACATTATACCTTCCACTGTTCCCCTTTCCAACATTATCGAAAACAATAGAGTTATATAATAGATAAATACATCCTTAATAACTCTTCCCCTCGACCTTGATGCTCGAGGTCTGACAGCACTTAGTGGTGCACATTCGTCCTCCAGACAGCCCCTCAGTAAGCTGATAGGGGAGCATTTGGTCAAAGCTTTGTCTCACTGTAGTGTAAATAGGAGGTGGGCCTCATCTGGTCTTTCACTCCAGAAGCTGGCTAAATACGGGCTCGGGCCACAGGATGTAACCAGATGTCATAAAAATGCAGTGCCAAATTAACACCGTTGTGTCCAAGTCCATCTTATTGACAGCTGTTTAGACTTATTTAAATGTAAATAGATGACACTCGATGATGCAGTATTCGTTACATTGTCTTTTAGCAAAGGAGAAGACGGTTTCCCCCCAACTCATCAATCATACTAGACAGCTAAAGGCTAAATGAAACCATGGAGATAGTCTCTAGGTGTGAGGCATCCTGAGCTGTGATAGTAATTCTTTTGAAAAGGATTTACAATGTTACTGCACACCATCTGTTCATTATTTGTCTTCATCTAAACTGTACTATTGTCTGGAGTTCCCCGCTTATTAAAGTCACAAACACATCTGAAAGCTCATGAACAGATTTGCTCGGTTGTGAATCGTTCATCTGCTGTTGTGTTGCACCTGCAATGCTGAGCACACACTGTACTTAGAAATAAAATCAACCAAACGGACGTGCCCAGCAATGGGAGCAGAGAATTAGAGAATCACTTTAATCTAAAGTGTCGTGAGGTTGTGGCTGTCAAAGTTAGTTTCTTTTCACAAAGGTGTCTTTTACAGGGAACCTAAACGACGCTCTCAACATGGAGCCGCACTCAGCACAACCCTGGAAAAGTCCTACGGAGAACACAGATCAAAGACCCCACAGCGCCGAACCTCCCGGGGTTACTGCGGTGGATGCCCCCTCCCTCCCTCGTGCTTAGTAGCTGGGGTTAAGGTTTAAGACCGTCAGGGGACGAATTAAAACAGTGGGACCCTTTTGAAAGGAAGCCGGTAGCTCCAGAGGGGAGAGAGACCAGAGTTAGAGGGATTCATCATCCTGAAACATTCGGCAAATATGTAAACCTGCAAAAGGAAAAATTGACACATTCGTGCTTACACAAATCTGTAGACAAACAACGGGCTCTTTACCTGTAGTGTGAGGTTGAAGGTGAATGTCTCATCAGCTTCAGGCAAGTCGTCGTCTTTCACAGCAATGAATATGGTCTTACTGGTCTCAGTGGACAGCAGAAAGGCTGCAGCGTTAATGGCTTCAAAGTCCCCCGTGTCCACTCCCTCTAGCTGGTGAAGACATGCAAGAAAGCAAATGTTTGTTATCTTATAATGTCAAATGGACATGTAAGGCAGGATCACCCCTCTATTGTTCTTCTCCTTCACGTGAGTCGAGGGTCTAAGGATACAGGATGCTGTGCAACATTGTAAAGCTCCTTGAAGCACTTTTTTGAATGCAAAGTTACATAGAACTTGACCCAACAAGGTCGCGGCAGCTCTTGTCGTCAAGAAAAAAGGGAAATCCCCCAACCAGTCACTCCTGCATTGCAAGCTCGCCCTGTCAGACACCAGCTGTGAGAAGCTGACACAAACCCCCATGTGGAGCACGTAAAGCCAAACGCCGTTCTGTGACATCCAAGACAGCTCCTGCAGACACACGGGGTCTTTGATGTCAGCACCACGCTCTGCCATGAATAAAAGTTTGTCCTCAACTGGACGTAAACGTGACAGCCCAGTACCAGAGCAAATGAATGGGGCCAGTAGAAAAGTCTGTTTTAGACTGTTTTGGGTGGCTTTGTTTATATACTGAAAAAACAGAAGTGATGTTGTGGCTGGTTGAAGGGTTTCCTGTGCAGGATTACAGACTGCTATTCAACCACAACTCTGAACTAGGAATGTTCAATCTGTAAATACACTCAAATCACTAAACATAGCAGATAGACATTAACAATGCAACGCTTTATCATAGAGAGATGCTGAGCACAGTGCCTACCAGGACCAAAGCTGTCACATTAACCGGGTCTCCCACTCTCTCCACAACGAGCCGGATCACGGCGGTGCTGCTCTCGTTGACAACAAAGTCCGTTTGCCCGAGGAACCGCAGTGTGGCTGACTCCGACGTAGTGCCAGGGATGGACAGAGCCAGAATCAACCCAGCTAGTAGGAGGACACTGGGCATTCCTGTATAAAAGAGGGAAAGATATGGAGGAAATAGCAGGAAAGACAGACAAATTACTTATATTAAAATACATATATGTCCGATAGAAGAAGCAAAATACAGAAAAAATGCATGAAATTCAAAGCTTAATTTGGGGAGTAAATATGTGAGATGTCTCGCCTCGAAATGAAGCAGGAGAATCTTAAATCAACACGCAGACGAGGATGATGGGGAATCCTGCCAGACTCAAACAGACTTGGTCTACGATGAATAATTGCATGAGGTGGGTTTGCTATTTCCAAAATCAGATATTACTCCTCGTTTGTAATAGTGAATGTGGTGGACAATATAAACAATCAGCTTGTATTAAGAATAATCTGGTCTAAATATAGGTTGTGTCTAATGTCCAGATGTTCTCAAAGGGTGGGTTATGAAAATATGTGGCCAGGCCGGCTGGCAGACGCGCTAGTCATCATGGTGTTAATGGTTCGTAACATTAGTCCATAAATCTAACGGTTGTTGCCCTCAGGTTGTCAAAGCTGTTAAAGCACTTGTTTTTTGAGGGCATCTTCTGGACCATGTGAGTATATACCAAAATACATTTGGTGAGATTAGTAGTTTCACTTATTCAACATGACGTCTCTTGGCAGTTTTCCACTGCCAACACTCTCCTCTCTTTCTCTCTGTAATTATCTTTTCTGCTCCACTGCTTCCTTCAATCTTCTTCACTTCTGTACTTGACTCTCCTCCTCCCTCCTGCTCCTCTCTCGACTCCTCACATCTCCTCTACTGCTCGACACTCTCAGCCAGAATAATCCTATAGCTTGATGGAGCCGCCGAGACAGTTGTCATGGTTCACAAAACAAAACAAAACAACACAACACGACAAGTGGGATGGTGCCAGCTGAAAGCTGAACTCCAGCCGCTGCCTTTAACCTCTCTGCAGCCTTTTACCCATCCCATTCATAATCTGCACCTCACAGCCCTGCCAACAGTACAACCATGTATGATTTAAAAAAAAATCTCTTAATTACAAGGTTGAGAAGAACATCAGCAGCTACGATGGATGAGGTCATGCTGTTTGCTCCGTTTTTCCGTGAGCAGAAGTCATTTACAGAAGTTGGACATTGACAATATCCATTTTTTTTCATGTGTTCCATTACTTTTATGTCGATATGAGTTATATTCAGTATTGGTTAAAACAGCAGCCATCCATCAATCATGAGTTTAGAACGGAGGACAAGACACGGAGGAGGCATTAACAGCTGACGATTGAGTGAGAATCAATAGCTCCTGACATGTAAGTGAATGCTTCAGGGTGTTCGTGTGAACGTCTGGGTGATGAGTTTAGTGGGAAGGAGGCTTGTGCATGTAGCACACACATACCAGCAGTGGAAAGACTGCTGGGAAACCCATCAAAAATGGATTTAGAGCTGGTGGGTGGCGAAGTTGGACGTTGGAGAACAGAGGGTGAGGGACGAGAGGTGAGTGTGTTGCCGGACAAAGAGAGACTGGGGCCGAATAAATCCTGTTACTGCCTTCTTCTCCCTCTTGGGTTGGAAACTTCCAGCACCACTGACTGAAAGCTGAAGAACTAGAAACCTTCTCTCTTGTACCATCTCCTCAGAACATCCTCTTGATATTGTCTATGACTCTTTGGCTATGACAGTTCATTATCAACCACTACTTGCTAACGTTTCTCATTATCCTCACAACTCTGTAATAAAGAAATAAAATGTCAATTAACCTCAGTCTTTTTATGTCATCTCTGTTTTGAGAACAGTCTCTGATCCAGTGAGCAGTTTCTCTCTGACCTCCCAAACCGTTAGTCCAAAACAAAGGGGTGGGTCCCACTTCGCATCCCCTGACCCAGATACTCCTCAAGAGGACTAACGGTGGGGAAGATGCTGTGTGGATGACACAGGTCTGTTTTTGAATTGGCAGAGCACTTTTGTGCCGGCATCGTGCGCCGTGCCAACCTTGACCCCGGGGGTTACAAGGGGGACCAAGGATCTGTCGGTCACAGCGAAAGGCAGCGTGGAGTGTCTGGCACACACCTCTGACATTGATAAGGCTGGGAGTCAGAGTCCATGTAGAGAGGTGAACAGAGACACACTCAAAAGTGTGGGAGCCAGTTACATATGAGCACATGCATGAGCATGCACACATGGATTCATCAGCTAGAGCTGCCGCAGTTAGTACACACATCCAAAATGCAGGGTTACAACGCTCCGACAAAGAGGCGGTTGACAGGCCAGGACACTGGAGAGCTTCATGATGCATTGAAAGACACTGTTCATCGCGAATGTCCTGGTCCAAAGGCACAGAGGGTTTCTGCTGGGGCCAGGACCTGGCACTCTAACAAGCCAAAGATGACACCACAACTGAAGAAACTTCAGTTTAGGGACTCTGTTTTTTATTCTGAACATCCAGGATTGATTTCTATTGATTTATTCTGTAACTGTGACCTCAGTCAGCTGACTCACTCTTTCTAATGTTGTATAACTATATTTCCTGGAACACACGCAACGTACAATAAATAAGCATAACCCACTTTAATGTTGGCTAAAACTATGGCACACATCAATGCAACCGTCCATGAAGCATATATATTTCAAATGCACTCATAGTGAAACCCATTCATTATTAACTTAACGACCCTGCATCAAACCCTGCGCAACAATCTGCTACAAATTCATGAAGGTCAGGTCTCTTCTTACTAAGCTTTGACCTTGAACCTGCTTTCACCATAACAATATTTCCAATATACATCAATATAAAATCTTTAAGGTATCTCCTTAGTATCTTGTCACTATCAGTCCTCCATATCTTCTGATCTGATCTGTCTCTTTATCTCTTCTCTGTTGAAGAAGGAAGAACCTTTTCGTGAATGTCAGTGATGGGTAGCTCTTTGCCCGACAGCCTTCTCAGCAGGCTCAATCCTGATGAGCACGATGACGAGGCACAGTGATCACATCAGTGCCGGTTGGTGGTGGCGGCTTGACCCCGTCACCTGTCTGCCCTCCTTAACACAGCGTAGTGTCGGGAGCCTGGTTCACACAAACTGTTGCATTGGATACCTTGCACACACACTCACTCACTGATCTATTGGATATCCCTGTCAGAGATACTGAGGAGGTGTCTGATTGCAAAGGCGGCACCTGGGGTCATCACTTGGTACCAATACCTCTAGGGCTTCTCCTGACCGTGGCCTGTGTGTTGTAATCTTTTGCATCAATTATTCAACACATGCCTAAAACGTCAGAGGCTCAGGATTCTCTGTATACAACGTGCAAAAGTGCATGCTCGACACCGAGGGACTAAACTTACTATCTATAATCATATGATGGATTTTATTCTATCCCCCTAGTTATTTCACTGAGAATAACGGGAATAGTCGGGTT
This sequence comes from Macroramphosus scolopax, assembly GCA_901007825.1. Taxonomy (NCBI): domain Eukaryota; kingdom Metazoa; phylum Chordata; class Actinopteri; order Syngnathiformes; family Centriscidae; genus Macroramphosus; species Macroramphosus scolopax. Next base: position 8,449 of record CAAKHC010007456.1, on the reverse strand, counting down.
TAAAAGAGGAAAGCAGTCTCACTTCCTCTTTGGTTGAGGGTGTGTGGGATAACAGTCTGTTTTCCCATGAGGCTTCCCCGGTCCTGAGACGCCCTTGGTGAAGAGTTTGTGGTTATATCTGGCAGCCAGTCACACACACACACACACAATCAGATAATTTGTAGTTGTCTGCCCATTTCGGTTGCTTAATTATGCCCAATTCACAACGTAATGTTTTCTTCCAACGCATCGGTACAGTACGGACACCGGCAGGCCTGGAGTGGCATCTCATTCATCAACCCTCGAGGCGGGATATCTGGAGTCAGTCTAGCCACAAAGACAAACTGCTCTTTCATTAAGACCAACTAATAAAACAGTGTCCCCGGAACGTTTGTTCAACGTAGACTCACAATAAAATCCAGTCACACAAACAGACGGCATGACTGAGTGACAAAGATGGCAGAAGGTTATGCAAACAAAGTGATACTAAGCCTCTATTTAAAGTATGTACGTTTCTATTTATAAATGACGAATGTGTAAGGCCTTTAAACACTCGGAAATGGATGTGTCCTGCTCCGATTGCTGGTTAGGTAGCTGATTAGTCAGCACCCATCTTGCAATAGCTTGTGAAATATATTAT
>CAAKHC010007454.1:5091-15415 GCA_901007825.1 Macroramphosus scolopax | reverse complement strand
CACACACACACACACACACACACACACACACACACACACACACACACACACACACAAACACACACACACACACGCACACAGTCACACAGACACACACACACACGTCTGCGTAAATCACAGTATCACAGAAACACAGGACATACGTGGCTCAGATTCTGGTGACTATGTGACAAAAGAATCACGTCTCCTATTAGACTGAATGGACTCAGGACCTGCCGCCGGTCTCCTAAAGGGGCGGGGCCAATTATTCAGAATCTTATATCTGTTCCCCAGAGGATGAACCCTTGATTTCACTGACCTCATGACCATTCCTCTTAAGTCCCCAACAGACAGTGAGGATCATTAGCAAACACGTTGTCAATAACCTCCACATATAACCAGTGATAAGTCACAACACCTGTAACGATCAGTCATCACACAGGATCAATCCATTCCACGGGTCCATGTATCCACGACAGACACAAACGTCAGCGCTCATCAACACGCAGTCAATCAGACTCAATGCCAACGAGACGTCATGCAGCCGTTCAACACCAGAACCTCCTGATTGGCAGCAGATACAGTGTGTGTGTGTGTGTGTGTGTGTGTCATATGTTGCCAATAGGTCACCTACATCCTTCATCTGCTTTATTGTGTGTTTGCATGTCAATAATATAAGTGGATGGATGGATGGATGGATGGATGGATGGATGGATGGATGGATGGATGGATGGATGGATGGATGGAGACAGACAGACAGACAGATAGATAAATAGATAGATAGATAGATAGATAGATAGATAGATAGATAGATAGATAGATAGATAGATAGATAGATAGATAGATAGATAGATAGATAGATAGATAGATAGATAGATAGATAGATAGATAGATAGATAGATAGATAGATAGATAGATGATAGACCTTCACACACTGACCTCATATTGATCAATGACCATGTGGCTGCTGAAGGAAGTTCATCATGAAGACGTGAATGTGATCAGACTTGTTACTGCTGGCTAATGATCGCAGCAGTAAAAGAACATGAAATGTGCTTTATAAAGAGTGCGAGGCCGGAGGAGGCGAGCTGGCTGCAGAGAGCTGGACGCAGAGCCAAGTTCTTGTGTAAGAGGTTTAACACGAGTTGTGGTAGAAATCCCTGGCGTCTTACACAGCGAGGGCTGCCAGAGGATGACCTCCGACCCCAGACTACCTCTCACAAATGTGCATCACTCTGCTTGCTATCCTCAGAGCCTTTCTGATAGCAGACAGCATGTTGGAGGATGTGTCTGAAATATTGAAGTTAAAAACTCTCACCTGCCTGCTGTGTGAACATCATGGGTGTTTTGTTTGTGTTATCATGCGTCCATCTTACCGGACAGCACGGTGAAGACGGCGGCGAAGGCGTTCAGTTTGAGTCCGTCGATGACGCTGTTGGAGTGGAAGAGCTCCAAACACATGAGACTGAAGCCGACCACCAGCAGCAGGATGTAGAGAACCTCTGACACCACCGACAGCCACAGCACGCCTGCACACAACAGAAACACGCCCGCAGGAACCCAAACACATGACTGAAAGGTGCGACTGTATGTGAGATAACTGGCAAATTCATTCATACTCTTCTTCCTCAGCCCGTGTAACAACCCTCCAACAAGTTCTGTGGAAACCAACCTTGAGGTTATTCTGTAGTCCAGACGGACAAACCGACGCCGGCAGACACACATCTGCCATGGCCGAGGTGCTACAGTGAGCTGGAGACAGGTGTACTAAAGCAGTATAAATGTTTTTCCGAACGCTCCTGTCATGTGCAGAGAAGGATGATTAGATTCTGTCCTCCAGGCGGCAGCATCACATTATCCTTCCCTTTATTTTGTCATTAATCCAGTGTTACATGACGTGGAAACTGCTGATGGATCTTCGTAGAAAGACGATGCATCTCGCCACATCAAGAAGGACATGACACAACAAGGTGAGGGATTTGTTCCTGATTGGCCCGCAGGAGGAGGGGACGTTTGATTCCACCACCCGCTCGTTTGACAATCATTGATTGTGACTCCCGGTGATACAGAGACCGAGAGGAAATCTCATCTGATACATTATGCAGGGATGATGAAGAAGCTTTACAACCCCTCGTCATGCTCTGGAAATGTGAGCAGCTCTAAAGCAGAGAGGAGGACTCGTCCGCCCCCCGAGGGACTCGCTCGCACTACCAGAACCAGCTTTTTTTTTCCATCTCAGCTCTCCACATTTATAATTTGTAAAAGGCAGAAGCTCCTCTTGAATCGGTGGAGCTCACGACACAGAATTAAACAGGATTATCTGCTGAGCTCGGGTCTGTCGGGGGTGGAGATGAGGTGCAGGCACAACCTCCAGGCTGAGTTTTTAATTTCAGCTTCAGTTCCTCGTGGAAGCTACAGGATCCCTGAACAGCCGAAACTGACTGTAATTGTGTGTCAGACATCCGTCAAGGCAACGCAGGGAACCTTATTTTCATTTACTAACTCGTTTCCCAAAGACGTTAAAAGAAGAATTAAACAAAATACAAAAACCCTTCAAATGGAATTGACCACGACAGAAGGTCTCAGATCTTCTGGAAGTTTGTTGCAGTTAAAAGCTTCATATTCTTGTGTTTCATTTGATGTTGAGAATTTTAGTTTAAATAAAAACACCGACCTTCATTCCAATCAGACTTACAGGATAATAAAATCTGTACGAACCATTACTGGCCTTTTGTACAGTTATTCTGATGGACGCCTCCATCCATCCATACATCCATCCACCCACCCACCCATCCATCCATCCATCCATCCATCCATCCATCCATCCATCCATCCATCCATCCATCCATCCATCCATCCATCCATCCATCCATCCATCCATCCATCCATCCATCCATCTATCCATCCATCCATCCATCCATCCATTGTGATCATTTACACCTCTGGACAATTTAGAGTCTCCACTTCATCCAACTGTATGTTTCAGTGTGTGTGGGAGGAAACCGGAGAACCTGGAGGAAACCCAACAATATCAGGCGTTAAAAGCAACCCACCAGGAGAACAAACCCCACCCAGAAAGGCCTGAGGCAGTTCCTCAGGGGAACCCGACCGTTTGGACGCCTCATATCTGAATGTTAATGACGGTGCAGCATCAGTCTGGTTCCTCGTTAAGCTGCAGCTTCCACTTCCATAACAAACTCAGAGGCATCAGATTACTGTAAGCAGAACTCACAATGCAACAACAGTCGGCCTCCGTTTGCGTCTCTGTGAATATGAATTGGAGACGCGTCTGACTGAGACTTCATTACACTGAAGACGGTAAATAAAGTGAGTTTCAGGGGACTCAGCCAGCAGGACTGATTACAGGAAGCAGTTTATCAGACCGAGCCTAATCTCAAATAGATTTAATTATATCTTTAATTACCGTGTGTGTGTGTGTGTCAACAGAGTCTCTCGCTCTCACAATATTTGTCGGGTTCCTCAAATGTTTCCATGTGCAGAATCCAGATTTAATAAGAATTTGACCGGCAGGAGATCTGATCAACTAGATTGTTTAATAATATCTGAATCAAACCCTTTAATACCCTGAGGTCATTTCCAGTGAATGAACATCAGGCTGCAGCTCATGTTTTGTTTCATTACCAGTGAATCTATTTACTAGTGACTCTCTTTGGTTTAATTAAACAAACGGAACACAAGTCTCATCCTCTGACTGAAAACAACTTACTTGTTTCAAATAAAAGCTTGAATCTTCTAATTTGAGTGCCCCTCAGTTTGGGGTTGGGGGTTTGAATCGGGGTTCTCTGACCTGAGTGTCGCCTGTCAGGCTCATGCCTGAGAGGAAAACCTACAGACGCTCCTCGTAAAGTAAGATTCAGGCGTTAAAAGCATCCTCAAAGTTTGAACATTAACATTGTGGCTCAGGAGGTAGAGTGTGCTGCACGGTAATGGGATGGTTCCAGGGGCAAGGCAAGGACCCCCTGACTGATGCCAGGACACCTTTGGGTTTCTTCAAACCAGAATCACACGAGTGGAAACAACCACAGTGATGGGAGGAAATAAAATAAGTCAAATATGATGTTTTGTGGATGAAGTCTGGCAGGCGGATGATCAGATACTTCTCCGTGTTTTCATTGAGTGTTTTCTTGTAAACAATGAAATTTTTGTTGTTGTCATTAACAACAGAGCCGACTGAGGAGCAGCTGTGTGCTATAAAACACTGCAGGCAGCGCGCCGGGCTCGAAGGACGCCACATTAACATATTGTATCCTTGTGTGAGGAGCAAGGTCACCCTGCTCAATACATCATATCTTCCACCGCCGCTCCTCTCCTGCAGCACTCCTGCTCCTCTTCCAGATGGCATTAACAGATGAAACCATCAGAGAACTTTCATTATTAACTACCTGCTCTGCATTAAACAGTAAATTAGAGGCGACGCCCACACGCACTTAAATATTCCCTTTCGTGTGGACGCTCAAATATTCCTTTCATGAGCAGCAGGATCTAAATACCACAAACTGTTAGAAATAAGCTGCTCTTCCACTCAGGAACTTTTATATGCTGCTGACATGTTCTTCTCTGTTCCCTGTGAAACGTCTTGGACCAAATATCAACCACGTCCACTGATCCTCCACCCACAGACAACGAGCTTCAACACAAACTGATCCTGCAGGAGATGACGTGTGTGAGGTGAACTGATCAGCAACATGTCTTCACTGGAACTCAGAGGGTCAAACTTCCCTCACAAACACATATCAAACCTGGTGGTCAGTAAAGTCTGTCAACACACCATCAATAAGGTGGAAGACACGTACGGATGTTTGACCTGCTGGATGTTCCAGACGTCTTCCTGATCTTTCACCTCCCAGGAGTCTAATGCGTGTTGCTTTTTCTGAACGAAGATTTTTCGCTCGTGAATGAATCGTAATACATCACAACACATTAAACAGATGTCTCTTTTTCTGTAACTGGTATTCCTTCGACCTGGCGAACAGGTGGGGAGGCGGCGGGGAGCGACGGAGAGGCCTAATGATGGTCATTACTCACCTCTCTCCGACGCCGGGGCCAGGTCAATGAAGCTCCGGCACTTCTCACCTGAGAGAGGGGGGGAGAGACAGAGAGAGACAGAGAGAGACAGAGAGAGAGAGAGAGAGACAGAGAGAGAGAGAGAGAGAGACAGAGAGAGAGAAAGAGAGAGGGAGGTGGGGAAAGGTGAGATGAGCCGGGAATGAAGTGGAGAACGGGAATGACAGAAAGAAAGGTTAAAAAAGATGGAGGTGTGTAGAGGATGAAGTTATTAGTGAGGAGCAGAGAGACGAGGGGAAAGAGTTCAGGAGAGAGAGAACACAGCGAGCGTTAGCATCAGTGAGCTACGATCAACAATGCTGCAGTCTTTTAAACACACTCGTCATGCTAATCAGGTGACACTTTATTGAGTCGATAATCTTTTGCTGCAGGTGACCTTTACTGGCGTTAATGCAGCCGCCATCTTCAGCCACGAAGCCCGTTAGCGAGGGAGCTAGAGGGATTAGCAGTATTAGCATCATGAGAATCTTTAAGCTGAAGCAAACGTGAACAACAACAGCAAGCAGAAAAACTTCCTGAATGTCAACTGTCATCTTGAACGGCACTCAGCTTGAGCCGTCATCCTCTGAAAGCTGCATAGAACCCCACCGCGTGGTGGGAGGCACTTTTCAATATGAGATTCAGGCTCTTCTTTCGATGATCCCACCTGTGACCTGCCTGCTCACCTCTACAGAGCTCAGACCTTTCACACCGTCCAATAATAAATAAGTGAGCCTGCATCAGAATACTCTGCTGCCTCACTGGAGCTGGTAACAATCCATCTTCTCCAAGGTTAAAGCTCCAGAAGCGAAGACAGAGACACGAAAACAGACTATGTTCAGGTAAAAGAAGCCGCTCAGCGTCTGATTAGGACATGAATCTAAAATGTAATCAAAGAGGGAGCCGCCCCGTCTGTGACCTGACGACAGGACTAACTAACAGCACCATCAGTATTCCTTCACCTTCCTACTGCACACAGGAGACTCATCACGCCAATTAACCAGCACCTCCCCGCCAACACGGCCCACTTCCGCCAGGTTGTAAAGAAAAGGATTTATTTAAATGTTCCTCAGCAGCGTTTCATTATCGAAGCCTGTTTAATCAGATCTGATATCAATCAGGGAGAATTACAGCAGTGATGAGTGTGAACTTCTGCACTTGTCACTCGTCAGGGTTCCATTTCACAAGGTTCACAAGGTTCACAAGATGAAAAGCACGTCTACACAGGATTTCGGCGACAAGAGAATATTTGTGCAAATATTTTTTTTCCATTCAGGTTTTATTAGTTGGATTAAACATCTGCTGAATAATTCCATTTCCAACCAGAGTTGAAGTAACTTTTAACTAGAATGTCTGTTCGGCTTTTAAACTTGAAGCTTTTCCATTAAATATTATACGTGTTGCACGTTACCATTAACCAGCATAGTTACAGCTAGCAGGCTATAGGTGACGCTATGTAATAACAATAGTCACGTCCAGTCAGTAACGTAACTGTCCCTGCACGCCCGGGAGGTCAAACATGACGGAAACATCACCTGGATCAGCTCAGAAACATCTGGGAGTTTAACAGATCCGTCCGTGTTCTTATTGTAGAGAGACAAATGTTGGGAAGCACCCGGCTCAAAGGTGCACGAGGAGCGCAGCTACTTGTGAGTGTTGTTGTGGTAGAACTGAAGAGATGAACTGAAGTGAGTCAGCCTCGGCGAAACTCTGATGACTGTCCTTTAATTCAACCTTTAACTGCCCAGGCGGCCTCGTGTCCCTCAAAGACGATGCCGCAGCAGCAGGATGAAGGGTAAAAGAGGTCGTGACCTGAACATTCAAACTCATCGTCAGAATCAGGAGACTTAGGACACGCCACATCCTAATTGTCACATATGTAAAATCGAATAAAATTTTAGCACAAAAAACACCTGGCACCTGATAGCTGCTGCTCTTATTGTGCGCTATAAACTATTAAAATACGATAAGAAATGCAAATTTTCTCATCTATCGGCTGACCGATTAATAAATCCAACCCGATGACAGTGTGCTGGATCAGTTTCTGGGTCACAGGTTGGAGGCTGGAAGGAGGGGGGAGAATGAGGAGAATGGAAGGCACCTCAAGTCAGTTTAATCATCATTTTAAGTCCTCGGAGGAGGTAGAACTCCTTCAGTTTGAGACAGCAGGCCGGTTGCAGAGCAGCCGGACAGTGAGACTGATGAGTCGAAGCAGTGAAGTTGTACGACATCAATCAGTCCGACCGGGATGCAGTAACACCAGGACACATCTGGAGCCATGCGGAGGGAAAAAACTGAGATTGAGAAAGGACAGTTAACCCATAGTCCAAAGGATGTCACCAAGTGGTGACCGCCAAACTGACCAACCGCTTAATGTAGCTTGGCCCTAAAGCATCCTCTTCCACATGGTCTGTATGAGTCACCAAAACAGTAAGCACACCATGAGAGCCTGGAGAGTCAACCAAAACAGTAAGCACACCATGAGAGCCTGGAGAATCAACCAACAGAGTAAACACACCATGAGAGCCTGGAGAGTCAACCAACACAGTAAACACACTATGAGAGCCTGGAGAGTCAACCAACACAGTAAACACACTATGAGAGCCTGGAGAACCGGAGGATTTCACACCGCTAGCCGATAACAAGTCTCGTTCAATAGTTACGTGTTAGCCAGATATGTTGTCATCTTTATCGGCCGAGTCCAACTGAGAAGCACCCCGGTCCGTCTCTTCAAGCGGGCCAGAAGGCAGCGATCACACTGGTCAAACTTTGGAGGTCAAACTTGCTCGGTCGCAGTACGGATAGACTTGTGTGAAAACGCCTTCATTCCCTGTCGGTCCATCAGTATGAGTTATCACAAACTAATTTTGTCCCTGTTCATCTTAAATAAGTACAGAAAGAACATGTCAGGGCAGGATGTTTCTCTGGTTCATCCTCTGGGGAGGAGGAGGAGGTAGAATACTCAGATACAGAACATCATCATACGTCTACAGCGGCAGAATTTACCTTCCACTCAGAACAAACGCAGCGTTTATTCATCTCTCACAGTCTCTCATCCACTTTATCTGGCTTAGCTATTTATTTACTCTCACACTCTGGCAAGTATCATGTAAACACACACACACACACACACACACACACACACACACACACACACACACACACAGACACACACACACACAGACACAGACACACACACAGACAAACACACACGCACACAGACACACACGCACACAAACACACACATACACACACGCAGCTGATTCTGCTGTTAGATGAACGTTGAGGTTCATCCTCTCACACAGAACGACAGGACGCAGCTCGTCACAGTTCACTTATTGTGGAGAACTTTAATCTTTCACTCCTCTGACCAGAAATATTAAGCTTCATATGGCTCAGGTTATGGTCGGGTGGAGGTGAGGTCAGTGCTCAGGTTATGGTCGGGTGGAGGTGAGGTCAGGGCTCAGGTTATGGTCGGGTGGAGGTGAGGTCAGGGCTCAGGTTATGGTGATAATCCAACAGTTTCCATCCCTGACAGTTTACCATTTACTGATCTGACAGGGACTTTGTCTGGAGACAATCAGGCTCAATCCAGAACTTTTTCTGCTCCTTGAACGCATCATTAAAACGCTTCTACACCTGAAGTCTTAATGTGGAAACTGAACAATAAAACAAATAATATTGAAACACTATGATGATGATCTCTTCATGATACGTGATGTTTGCATCAAATTAAACTCCTGCTGCCACCAACATCTGCTGACTGACACGATGTTTTGGGGGATTTGTTTTAGAGTTGCTGCGTCCAGAAGACAATTCTGCTCTTCAGAGCAACTTTAAGAGGCTTTAAACCCACCTGCCTCGTGGATGTTCTCCTCGCAGGAGTACCAGATGCCGGTGTGGAAGCGACGGAAGAGGAAGCGGTCGTCCCCGGTCTCCCAGCTGTAGTGCACCTTGTTCTGGTCCGTCTCGTTAACGCCGTAGTCGATGCAGTTGTGGCGTCGCTGCTTGCTGCAGTTGGGCTTCGGGACGCGCTGGGTGCCCTCGCACCAGTACGTGGTGATGAAGGCGGTGGTGGAGAAGAACAGGGCCACAAGGTTCAGACCCACCGAGAGGAGAGCGCGACATTTCCGCGTCGTCTTCATGATCCCAATGCGAGCGGCCGCGTCCCCGCAGGCGGCCAGGTAGTTCATCCAAGGAGGCGGCAGAGGGAGGCGGTCAGCGCGGCGGCAGCGGAGGCATGGCGCGGCGAAGACGCACAGAGAAATTACGCGCGTCTCTTCCACGTGTCTCCTCTTTCTGCCAGTTTGTCCTCAGAGAGGAGACAGGTGTCCGGATCCTCTGAGGAAAGTAAGACAGATGTGATCTTCCATCTACTTCATATAAACCTTCCAGCAGCGACGGAGGACAGTTCACTGTGAGGGAGCTGGACCCTCACCGACGAGGCGGGACGCTGCCACCAGTCTCTCTCTCTCTCTCTCTCTCTCTCTCTCTCTCTCTCTCTCTCTCTCTCTCTCTCTCTCTCTCTCTCCATTAATTTGTACGTCACTCTTCTATAAAAAAGAGAAAAGAGATCCAGAGATCCAACCTCCTCCTTCAGGGATGTTCTGCTATATTTTCATTATATTCTTGTTTAATCAATTGGCCTCAATGTCAGAAGTTATTACATATAACAGAGTCACATTATTGTGACAGGAGACAAAGAAAAGCCATTTGAAAAAAATTGAACTGATTATAAACAAAAAATATGAACACAACACTTAAGATTATGAATCAAACTTTTATCTAAGTAAAGTCTACCAGAGAGACAGAGGACGTCAGTGAGTGTAACCACCTTTTACATTTCATAATCCGGTGCGTCTCCTTCAAATAGAATGAATAAGATAATAGATTAAGGTTTGAGGAGTATTGTCCCATTCCTCCACAATAGCTGGGCCGAGTCATGGATCTTCAGAGGAACAGGAGTACCATACGATCCAGAATCAGATGCTCAATACTGGACGTGTCTGGTGAATAGGGACATTTCAGCTTCCAGAAACTGTTTGCACCACCCACCGACAAGAGGCAGAGCTTTCAGGGTTGAAAAGTAGAATGAGGGTGAGGATGTTTCTTGCAGTTCTCAGGGGAACCGTCCGAAAGGAGCTCACCACTGTGACATGCCGGATGAATATGCAGAAACAGAACCGGCCTTCTTATCGATCAGCTAACATCCACAGGAAGGGAAATCAGCAGCGACAAGGCCATGCCCCCCCCCCCCCCCCCCCCCCCCCCCCCCCCCCCC
>CAAKHC010007453.1:14074-30679 GCA_901007825.1 Macroramphosus scolopax | reverse complement strand
GAGTGTAACAATAAAAAGTTAGTATCTCTTCAGGTGCTTTGAGTTCACGAACCAACAGTGATGGTGACAATGAGTTTGCATATCCACACTCATGATTGCTTTTTTTACTCTGAAATGTTGTAGTTCAAGAGTTGCGTCAGCAGATGGGTGGTCTTCAGAGCCAGCTTCAACAGGTCCAGCTGGAGCGCAGCACCCTCCAGAGTCGACTGAAGACGTCCCAGGCTGAAATTGATTCGCTCCAGCAGGTCAGACAGTGGTACCAGCAGCAGCTAGCCGTGGCCCAGGAGGCACGGGTACGACTGCAGAGTGAAATGGCCAACATGCAGGTAAGATTGATGCTGATTATTTTTGTCTTCAAGACATACAACAGAAAGGAGAAGCTGGTTCACTTAGGCATCCTTTATCTTTTTCCTTCCCAGGCTGGAAAGATGACCCAGATTGGCGTCGTGGAACATCTGAAGCTGGAGAACGTCACGCTGTCCCACCAACTGACTGAGACCCAACACCGCTCCATCAAAGAAAAAGAGCGTATTGCTGTCCAGCTCCAAAGCATTGAGGTATATTCTCTAAGATCTCCTTCTGAATTTCCAAGTTATGCATTTTTAATGTAAAATCTGTAAATCCACCTATCAATATAATTGATCAAAGGACCTTAAATAAAACCAAACAAAAACAATCACAAATATTCTAAATGCTGTGTGTGGAACGTAGTTTGTTTGTGGCTGTCGGCTGTGTTTTTTTGATGAATTAATTAATTACTGAATGTTGGTAACAACCTTTTCCTGTCTGTGATGTAGACTGACATGATGACCCAGGAAGCTGCTTACAAGCAGATCCAGGATGCCAAGACCATGGTGGAAGATGACCTGACACACAAACTAGAAGAGTTTGAGGAAGAACGAGAACGCCTGATAAAACTGGCCAACACAGCCAGTAACTTGGAAATGGAACTAGAGCAGGTAGTCATTCCAAGAATATCGTTGTGTAAACATTCTTTTTTTTTTTTTTTTGAAGATTATATTACCTTATTTGCAATATGTACGTAGTTCATGTATCCCAATTTCATGTTCTAGTAAAATGGAGAGCATGAAATGAGGGTTTTTATCTATTTCATTTTGTTTTCCACCTTGAGTGTTTGGTAAAATTATGTTTGCTATCTGTTCTGAATGGCCTTCCATGCTCTGTCTTCCACAGATGAAGTTGACTCTTTCCCAGAAGGACGTACAGCTGCAGTCACTCCAGAAAGAACATCTGGAACTGATGCGCCAGCTGACCACCACTCAGGAGAACCTGCATACCAAAGAGCAGTCCATCAATCAACTAGAAGCTCGCTACCTAGAGCTGGAGGCCCAGCTGACTGAGCTGCAGACAGAGAGCAATGCCAAGGATGACAACATCCAATACCTCCAGAACGAGAAGATCGTTCTAGAGGTGGCATTGCAGGCAGCCAGGGCCGACAAGAGCCAACTTGATGAAGGTGCTGAAAAGTTGGGAGAGGATGTTCTGGTGGCCTCAGACCTCTTGGATCAGCTCCGACAGGAAGTCCAGGTCAAAGCCACTCAGGTACAAGACAAATCACATTGATTTATGTAGTAGTTAATGAGAGCCCCCGTACGAATTAAAAGAGTAGGAACGGACTTTTGCAAATCTCTGCCAAATCCAAAAAAAAAATAAATAAATATTTTTCACTCTGTTGACTGGATCTGCCCAGAAATGTAATGGTTTTCTCCTTGGTCCATCCTACACCCCTCCAAGCAGTTTGGTAAATATCGTCCATATAGTTCTGGCATAATACCAAGAACAAACACTCAAACGTAAAATGTAAAACATAGCCGGCTTGGCAGAGGTTAAAAACTAAATAAACAACACAAATCTGCATGGAAGAGTAACCAAGGTCATGATAGTCCTGATAAAATTCTTTTCAAGGTGACCTCTACACTGAGAAGAATGTTGTCGAATAATGAAGAGCTTTTGATTTGTTCCAGATTGAAACTCTCCAACAACAAAATAATTCCCTGAAGAAACAGGCTCAGAAATTAAAGGAGCAGTTCCAACAACAAAAGGTAAAGAAATCTCTCGCATCAAATGTACTAAAAATCTGTTTGGAATTAAAGTGTGTGAACAGTATGAATGATAGTGTTCGAAACAATTCCCCTCTATTTCTTACTTAAGAGACAAAAATGTATTTTAAGATTAATGTTGTCTAACTCCGGAGAACTTAAGTGTTTTTTTCCTTTTATCTTTTTAAAAAAATCGAAAGATGAAATGTTATATTCAGTTAATTTAAATTTTAAGATGTGCGTAGATTTGGCTGGTAAGATTTACTCTTTAGAAAAGAGTTTGTGGACACAAAATACACTCACACAGAGAATCTCCCAGCTGGCCAATGCTGATGCTGTTGTAGGAGGATGTATTGTGGAGGCAGATGGCTGTCATCTGAAGAATGTCCAAATTGCTGGTCGACACGCCTCACTGAATTCAGCAATGATTGATGCTGCTCAGTTCGCATTGACAGGCTGTTATAAAGAAGGTGGAGTTAATTGACGGCGTGACAGAAATGTGCTCTGTAAGTTATTTCTGTCCAGGCTTCAGATTTTGTGGACTAGAGACATAAGACTTATTTTGCTTGGTCAGATTGTTCTTGGACATCTTTCTCAAATCCATGACATCTAAACAAGCTGTGCGTCTGCAGGGGCCACAGATCAATTTGGCTGCAATTTGAACATAGTTGTATGTATCTTCCCATCATCAAAGAAAATATACTGAAAATCAGGGATGTGTCCAAAAGCATGGCTGATAAACTCCTAAAAGGGTACAAGATACTAGGTACAAGCCAGATGAGTTATTCGCTGTCTCTTTTAAAGCTGCAGATACATTAATATATCTATATATTTCTGTGTGTTCTTTCATTTGCTTTATGTATACCATTGAAACTTAGAGATGATGCTGTACGGGATTCAGATCCTGTTGCAGCCCTCACTCCTACTCTGTATTTTTACTATGCTGAGAAATGTCATTTTGCCTCAGCTGATACAAATGTAAGCGAGACTGTTCACACTCTTATGAGAAAAAATTCCACCTTATTAGTGTTTCATACAAACATACCAGAAGGTCACCATGAGGTTATTGCTTCACAGGTGATGCTGGAAGCGTACCGTCGGGACGCCATCTCCAAAGAGCAGCTGATCGGTGAGCTCAAGTCAACTAAAACGCGTTTGCTGGCGGAGGTGAAGGATCTGAAGCAAGAGCTGCTGGACGCTCAGGGGGACAAGCAGAAGGCCGAGTTGGAGCAGGCCCGGCTGCAGAAGGAGGTGGTGAGAGTCCAGGAGCAGATGAGTAACATGGAAGCTCATCTGCAGGCAATCCAGAGTGAAAGAGATCAGCTGGAAACCCAGATCCAGGTCATTATATGGTCTGTCATTTCATGATGATGTTTTCTAATTTATCATAAGCAGGCGCAAATAAAGTGGAGTATGCGTTTTTGTCCCCCCTCAGTCTCTACAGTTTGATCAGAGCCAGCTTGCAGCCGCGACAGAAGAGAACGAGAGCCTGAGGAAGCAGGTGGAGAAAATGGAGGGAGAAGCCAAAAAGTGAGTCATGTGCTCCATAAATATTTTTGATGCTTGAATGATTCCAACTTTAATGGCTTGGCTCATGATGAGTGTTTCTGTTGTCAAGGTCTGTTTATAAATACAAAATACGAAACACCTGATCTCCACATAGATATTCTGCATACGAGTCAGTATGTATTATATAATATTTTTTAGGATGTATTGTCAGCACGCCTACATCTCCTGTTAATATGTAAAGTATATTGTCAGAACAACTTAGTTTCCACGATGATGTTTTTTCTGTGTGCTTGAAACAGGGCCATATCGGAACAGAAGGTTCGCATGAAGCGGCTTGGGACAGATTTGACCAGCGCTCAGAAGGAGGTGAAGGCCAAACACAAGGCCTACGAGAATGCTGTGGGTATCCTGAGTAGGAGGCTCCAAGAGGCCTTGACCGACAAGGAGACGACTGAGGCTGAGCTGGTCAAACTCAAAGCCCAGGTGTCGGAAAGTGGAAACAACCTTGGCTTACAGGTAAATTAAATACCGTTTTAGACAATTGGCACTATAATAAAGCATCAATGCAAGAAGCAACATGTGTGAAAACTGAGGCAAGTCAACTATGAAGTCTTCTTACAAGAACAAAGTTCCACATGCTCTAATCCAGTAAAATATTTAGTTTCAAATACATATGATACAGTCTTTGTGCATTTATTATCACGTCCATAAATGCACACAGCCTGCCAATGAATCTGGTGCTGATGCAACTGACGTGCATTCTCCGTTGTTACTCTGTTGGCATTATGTCCTTTTAATAACAGAATGGCAACTGCACTCTGAACTTCTGATCCCATATTTGAGCCAATCGGAGCTTCCATGTCTTGTCAACAACATCCAATGACAGTCTGCCTTAAATGGCAGTGCCTAATGTACTAATAATTTACCAACATGAAAATGTTAGTTTGAATGATTCAGGATTATTGCACCTGTTAACTAAAACATGTGGTTTTCATTTTTCACCCAGAATAAGATTGAAGCTCTGCAGACTGAGCTGAAGGCTGTGGCCAACAGCAAGACGATGCTAGAGAAGGAGCTGCAGGAGGTGATCAACCTCACCTCCACTGAGTTAGAGGAGTACCAGGAAAAGGTCATGGAGCTGGAGGACGAGGTGAACAATGATGATAACTGTATCAGTTTGTTTATAAGCTCAAGTGTTTATGTAGATTTCCATTCTATTCCCTGGGTAATTTCTAGATTTTTTCCACAGCTTCAAGAGTCCCGATGCTTCAAGAAGCGTATTCGAAAATTAGAAGATGCCAACAAGAAGCTAGCACTTGAGCTGGAACATGAAAAAGGGAAATTCGCCGGATTGTCACAGTCTCATAGTACAATGCGGGAGCACGCCAACATTCTGGAATCTGCCTTGGCTAAGAGAGAGGCAGATCTTGTGCAGCTCAACTTACAGGTGAATCATTAATGTGTATTAATTGTTGTGTTTATTTCATGTTTCTGTGTGCCGTTTGTAAGATGATGCATTCCAAGGGGTGGGGTTCGGGATTGCCACACTACGTCAATGAGCACCTGGGCCTAAAATCAACCTTGTCTTCTCATGCAACCTTTTCTTTTCAGGTTCAAGCTGTTTTGAAGCGTAAAGAGGAGGAGGATCAGCAAATGAAGCAGGTGGTGAAAACTCTCCAGCTTGCCTTGGATAAAGAGAAAACCAAAGTCAAAGACCTAAAAGAGCAGGTAGGAGGTCTTAGTCCACCATAGGAGTTGCAATCAGTCAAATACTGCGTGTTCTCTTAAAATGTAAGTGCCAACTGTACAGTATTCAATCTGCCCTCGAAAGGAGTCCACATTTTGGAATTTAAATATATTTGGAGAGAAACAAGGCGCTTCAGAGAGCTGAATTACACTTACATAAATACTTCTTGTATTGAGTCTAATAGCAACTGTTTTGCCAACAGACTTGGATGTGAAGCAGTTCTCTCTTTAGCAGTCTTCTGGCTTGTGATGATGTTATGTGTCCTCCAGGTGGCGGCAGCAAAGGCTGAGGCAGCCCACAACAGACGGCACTACAGGGCAGCCATGCTGGAGCTGTCAGAGATCAAGAAAGACCTGCAGGCCAAAGATGACCTTGTCAAAGTTCTGCAGAATGAGGCCCACAAACTACAGTATGTGCATTTGTTTGATAGAACAATATAACAACTTATGGAAATTACATCTTTGTCTTAATAGTGTTGCAACAGTGGGAGTATATCTTACTACTTATTTATCCGTGATTGTATCTGCAGAGCTCAGGATGAGAAACATGCACAGGAGATTTCCAGTTTCCAAGAGGAGCTGGCTGACGCCCATTCCCAACTCCAGATCCTCCAGAAGCACCTGGATGAGGAACTGTCGAAGCAGCCCCTCACCAACCAGGAGGTAAGGACTTTGAGATATGGTGAAAGGGAAGCATTCAGCTAAAAATATCTTGACAATGAGAGGTCATTGTTAGTGTCTAAAGTCTCACTTTGACTTCTCTCAGGTTGAGGACCTAAAGTGGGAAGTGGAGCAGAGGCAGAGGGAGATTGAGGCTCAGAAGCAGCAACTGGAGATGCTAGAGCAGTGCCACCACAGGGAACTGGACAACCTACAGACAGCTCTGCAGGCAAGTATTCATTTGATTGTAAAATATTGAGTTATGGATTACTAAACGCACTTTCTAGAGGGAGATGAAGGATTAACTGATCACTGCAGTTATTAAAGTATAGTATTTACATCACCATCAGTACTTTAAAGGTGTTTAGTAATAAAGGCAATGTCTGACTGTCTCAGAGCATCAAAGTGGAGCTGGAGTCGGTGCAGGAGGAGCTGAGCGGCACCAGGAAGGACAAGTTCATGCTCCAAGCTAAAGTTGGTGAGCTGAGGAACAGCATGAAGACAGTTCTGCTGCAGAACCAGCAACTCAAACAGGATCTCAAACAGAGCCGCCTAAGGAAGGTAATGCAAATCTTCTCTTGACTTTGTTTCACTGAATGTCATTGTGTTGTTTTAATGATTTTGTTCAATATCACACTTCTGGCCGTCATCAATGTTGGAATATTCAACCAGGAGGAATTAAGGAAGTGACTCGTTTGTTTGGTTGTAAGTGTATAAAGCTCCTTTATCGGTGCTCCTTTCTTACCCAGCAGGGTGGACCCCGTTCATTGTTAATGTTGAGAATGTAACACCAAACAAGAAAAATGACTAAATATCCCATGTGTTGTGTCCGGTGTTGTTGGAACAGCAACGGATGGAGCTGAAAAGCGAGGGGAACCCATCCAACCCAGTGACGCCAGTTAAAATCCCAGACTGCCCAGTGCCTGCCTCCCTGCTGGATGAGTTGCTGAAGCCATCAACGTCTGTTAACAAGGAGCCCCTCAACAACCTGCACAACTGTCTACGGCAGCTCAAGTAAGATGCTGTGTATTATGTACATAGAGCTTTTTGTTGTGTAGTTGTGAGCAGCTATCTAAATGATGGACCACACTGTATCTGCTGTAATTCTCTCTCTGTTTTGTCAGGGATGAGATGGACAGTCTCCAGAAGCAGATGGAGGAACACACAGTAACGGTACATGAGTCAATGAGCTCATGGACAAACACGGAGGAAGGACTGGCTCAGCTGGGACTCCAAAGCAGCATCTCCAATTCGTCAACCCCACTAGACAATGTGGTGGTGGAAAATAACAACGAAGAGCAACAGCAGCAATCTTAACAGCAAACCTTTTCTCAGGCCGGCAGATGGAGAGTGGAGTTTTATCCACGAAGGCACTTTTTAGCCCCGTATTCCCTTTCTGTTTTCTTAACATTTGCTGCCAACATTTGGAATTCTCCCATCAGCACGGAAGTGCATTCGCAGAGTAATACTTTAATTTCCATAGCTTAATTCTTTCCTCCTTATTTGACTGTTGTTTATATATTTTTTTTAGGCCATTTATTTATTAAGAGATGTGGAATTACATCTCATTTGACAGCCTCTCTGAGAGAAACCCCATGTTGTGTTCTGTTTTGTTATCAGAGATACAAATATGGTCTACTGTAGATGTTCTGTTTGGACATTTTTCCCTCACTAAACGGTAATTCGTCATCCCTCCCTGTGTAATAATAAATGAGTGGCTTTGATGCAGCTAAATGATGGCTGAAATTATTTTAAAAGTGGTTATGGCTACAGGAACAGCCGTTAGTCAGCCGCCACACTGGCGATGAACTGTTCTTCCATTTCTTTGTGCCTGTGTAGCGGTGAAGTCGCTCATCTATGATTCAGCTAACATGGTTACAAATCCCTGTGCTATCGGTTAGTGATGAAACTTTTCATGAAGTTCAAGTCATGCACACTTGTCAGTTATTTTTATGCCTCTTGTTAAAATGCAGTGTTCCTGACCATATCACCTTGGGTTTTTAAACTCTAAAACATTGATCTCAGTTATGTATGGAGGTGTTTTCGTCTAGCATGGCCTGCAGGAATTTGTAAGCAAAAAAAAAAAAGCCTTAAGCAATCTTTAATATGCTGTAAAGGACTAAGTTGGTTTGAATGAACATTATTCTGCTGAGGGAGTGTGCAAGATGTAATACGTGTGTGCAAATCCATATAAACTGACATGGCACGCTACAACTGACAGGCAAGTTGAAAGATGAAGCCAGAATGTTACTTCTGACCGCAGGTGCAATCACATGTCTGCATTTCGCTTGTTACATTGGGTACATATTGACAAAAAAATGATCCCTAAATGAAATGTTCAACTTGTTTTATGTCTGTTGGATGGTTAGTGGGATAAGTTAAATGTTTCCAGAGGTTAATATATAAATAGTCCTTCTTTTTGTATGCTTGTAAATTCATTATAAATGTTTAATAGTGTAAAGAAGATGAAAGGCAAATTATGAAATGTAAAGCATAAATCCCTGCAGATGCTGCTGGTTATTCTGGTGCAGCTGCGCTATAATTCAGTAAAGAGGGGCCATCGGACGGTGCAGCTGCTGGGTTGGTGCTCATTCTAACGCTTAAAAGAAACAAAAAAAACTTTTAAACATCATTATATGTATTTCCAAAGGGACATTAAGGACTTTGAGTTGAATACTGACAGAGGATAAATACAGCAAATATGATGATCTACTGTTTTCTGAACCAATGTTTTGGACTCTTCCAAACTACCTTTCACTGTAACATTCGGTATTATGTAATAACATTTGCTGGGGCACCTGCGCTCTATGAATAAACCTTGCTGTAACTGCTTTTTTTTTCATAGATTGGGATTGACTGTTTGCTATGTTAAAGAATTTGTGTTGGGAGATGTAATTGTACTTATCATAAAATTGCACTATTCATCCGTCACTATATCTTGTGTTCATTCAGTACATTGTCATAAAAACTTCTCAAATTCTGTTGTACTATTTTTCAAAGCTCTGGGTTTTAACAGTTTCTCATCACACGTTAGTCATAATGGATCTATCAGTGGGTCGGTGGGGGGGCTAAGGAATCCATAGTGGGGAGACATTGAAACAATAAAAAAGTACAGGTAAAAATTATCCAATATATGCAAAGCTATTATAAATCTAGGAATGATCACACACAACTTCTGATGAGAACTTGTTTACACTGTATGTTACCACTGAACACACTTACACACGTAGGTTGCCATGAAGAACAGTTAATGATCAGTTGCTCCTGTAATAAATTGGCATTTTATTATTAATACCTGTGCCAGGATTGTAGCATAGTTTGTTTTCCTAGTGCGACTATATTATGAAGATACATGTAATAAGTATAGGCATTGTTGAAAATGTGTAATGTTAATTGCTTATAAGAAAAAAGATTAAGCGGTTTGATTGACAGGACAGTTGATCAGAGGGATGGAGTTTTTTCCTCCATCGTTAGGGCCACGGTTGAAGTATTGGAAGAGTTTCTTCCGGAAGTTTAAGCCAGAAAGGGAGTAGATAAAAGCTGCAGCATCTAAAAAGCATCATAAAGGAGACTAGACCCACATGGTAATCCACAAACACACCCACCTTCGGAGGCCTAGACTTCAGCGAGATGTACTGAAGGGCCAGCAGAAGCTAAATACTCATTTCCCTTCTTCAGCTTTATAAAATAGTTACCGTGGTGAGCCCTGAGTGCAGTGCCTGTTCTGTTGATTGGCTCACTGGGCATTCCAACAAAAAACACTGTCGTTTCTTTAACTTGTTTAACGGATGTTGACCTCTGTCCAGTATTTGGTGGGTGGAGCAGCTATCAGGAACAGGAGGTTTCGGAGGAGACGAAGATGCTCTTCGGAGCGTGCGAGCTGCTTGACCTATAGGTTTTGGGGCTAAGCACTCACACACACACCCGTTACAATGCTTAGTCTGTAGATCATCAAATGACAAAATATCCTCAGTCTTACTATTTTTGCTGGCTACGTGAAAATACACGCCAACAAGCAGCTTTATGTAAATTATTAGAGAGAGTGGCTTTTTTTTAACCCACACACCTTTTTATGTGTGGGATATGGGAAAATAAGCATATAAATTGTATTTCACAGATTAGGCTCCAATCTGTTAGGAATACAACAGATTGGATATATGTGTTGTATTTTTAAACTTAATATGTATAAATATCCTCCTGCACATCTGATCAACTAACCACTATCATCTATCGAAATTCATAGTAGAGCATTAAGTAATTTGCAGCTAAGGGAATTGTATTGTACATGTGAAACTGACACACCTAACTTGCAGCCTTACAACTAACTCATTGATTATCATAGCTTCTGGGGTTATCTTGGTCAAATATTCATGCTGTCTTCGCAGATCTGACATCTTTCCAAGATCTTGTTTGGACATTTTATGTGGTTCTGCTTAGGACAAATTCCCATTAAGCCCCCTGCTTTACGCTCTACCTCTCACTTGCCTTCTCCAAACATATCTCAACGCAGTTTAGGCGCTATTGGGCCCCCAAATTAACGCCCCTGTGCTGCATTCGTAATAATTACAAAACTTTACAGGTTTGTAGAGTAGGCTAGTCATTTGAGATGATTAGAATGAAGGCCAAGTTTGAAAATGTGTGTTGTCCAGAGTACTGAGAACTCTTGTAATAACGTAGTAATGATTAGTAACATCCACGTGTTGACGGGCGTCGTGGTAGGTGTGTGATACAATCGATAGATGGTCTTCAGTTTTGTTCCGGCACTATGTTAGCCGGAACCGGGTCCTCGCTCTCTGCATTTTGAAACCGTCGCGGTGAGAATACACCTAGCAACAGTAGCCGGGGCGAGAGGAGGAGGTGGGCATGGTACAATTAATATAAGTATTTGAGCTAGCACGGCATCACATTCATTTTGTTATACGTTACTTCCATATGTGCGTTAAGAAAACGAAACAGTTTTTAAGCGAAGGCTTTTGCTATCAGGCACCGTTAGCTTGAGTAATTAGCTCTGTACCTTGCTAAGTGGCTAAATTCATGTTAGCATGCCTGTCAAACTCAGTTTTCTTAGAATGTATCAAGTCACGTTAAGGGTAAGCCATGAATGGTTTCACTCATGTTTTGCTCGTGGCTTGCCTTATAGACTAACATTAGGTGTTTCCGTGCCTGTCCAGGTTGGCCCGCATAAATGGTCCTGTGCCGACATGAATAACCTTTTTTTGATAGCTTTGTGAACATATTTCTACCAAGACGTTATATTAGGGTTGTTTTCGTACAGGAAGATGTATTGTTGGCTAGAAATACCTCAATGTTTGATTGCTAGGTTATTGTTTCCTTGCATTTGTTATGTCTGCTAGTAGTGAACATGATTATACTTTCACGACATTGAAAAAGTTCGATATTCACAACATAATATTAAGCGACTAGAAGCGTCCAAGCGTGCTTCTTTTTATCACTAACAGTTGATTTGGTGAATAGATGATCAATGCAGCACATTTTCAAGTTCGGTGACATAAAATTTGTTATAATATCTTAATGTCAGGTCCTATAACGTCTCTTAAAACACAGCAGCTTTTCTTTAAAGTAGAAGAAAGGATTTCCTGCAATTTAGTCTGTGAACAGTACATGTTAAAATGGGAAATGTTGATGTATTTATGACCAAGTCTGTAAATGCATCCCAAATGAGTCAAAAGGACCAGCGACTATTTTGTAGAGCAGTGGTTCTCAGACTTTTTACATCAAGTACCACCTCAGAAAATATTTGGCTCTCCAAGTACCACCACTATGGCCGATGTGAACATACAGTAGTATAGGCCTACCCTATTCAGCTATGCAAAATGCACACATGAAGCAAATTTATTCCTCATAAGAATATTATTTATTTTGACCTTTGTCAGTCACAGCCGACAAATTGGTACTACAACTCTCCTATATGGGACAGTCCCTCTTACACCCACAGCATGTGAAAACATTAATAACTGCATTTCATTCAAACACACACACACACATGAGGACATTAATCACAACTGCATTTCAGTCACAAACACGCATACACACACACACACACACACACACAGCATGTGAGAACATTAATAACAACTACATTTCATTCACACACACACACACACACACACACACACACACACACACAGCATGTGGGAACATTAATAACAACTGTATTTCAGTCAAAACACAAACAGCAGAGCATTAATAAGAAGCTACCGGTGCTGTGGACACTTCACTCCCACTACTGATGTAGCTGCTAACGTTAGCACTCAGTTCACTGTCGTCCAGGCTGCTTGAAATATCCTCCTCCTGATCCGCAGTTTTCGACCGTTTAGTTCCCCTCTGGAGCCACGACTTTAGTGGCATTTGGACCGCTCATACTTTATTTTTACTATCTCCGCTTAACCATCTTGCCATCACAGTTAAGTTTAGCCTGTAGCTAATAGCTAATAGTTGACGTTTGCATGCAGCGTTACTATCAAAGGTTAGTGGTTTGCCGTGTGCAAACATTTATGAAAGGCTAGACTTATTTTAAGTCGCATTTCAATTATCTCATGGTTCAGATATTTTTATTTGTAGTATTTTTTTTTATATTTAATTAATTTGAATAATTACCACTAGTGGTGCGCGTACCACAGTTTGAGAACCACTGTTGTAGAGGTTTTTATAACCATAGACTGAAAAAAGTACATGCATACAATTTTAAAAATATTAGCATCAGCGTTCAGTGCTGATGTTCTTCAGAATAACACAACGGTGTAATTTAGGAGATGTTTAGCTCAAGTTCATTACTGTTTGAAATCGCCAAGCACGTATTGACATAAGTAAATATTCGCTGCATATAACCTTCAACTCGCCCTAATTTAAAAAAAATCCCACAGGTCGGGAACACAGCATGTGCCCTCCCTTGAAATCGAGCATGCGCAGAACATGTTGTAAACAATGAGACTATTCCAGACCGTCTTCAGCTTTGTGTCTGTCCATCACTCTATCTTGCCCAAACTCTTAACGACTTCCCATAACTCCGCGTATGTTACAGATATGTTGCTTGGTGAGTACAAGTTCACATGTTAGTAGATGTCAATTCGTACACTTTAATTTTTATCACCCCTAAGACATATCAAATGTGTTACGTTGTAGCCTGAAAACCCACCACGAATAACTTGGGCGTGACAGCATGCGAAGGAACAGAGTAATCTTATGATTATTAATCAAATCACTTGTATCCCAATAATTGTCATCCAAATCGCTTTGTTCGCTTTTCTATTGAAGATTTTCTCAAGAGCCGTTTTACCCATGCTAGCTTTGTAAGGCATACTCCCGGCATTGTAGCTCACTGATGTGTTAGCAAGCTAGCTAGCACAGGAAAGATGCATTTAAATCGCTGTTTCAAGGGATGTATAATAGGCTGGATTAATTCATGGAACTATTGTAGCCTTCATTGTTTTACCAGGGGCAGACAATTGCCAAAGACTGTAAATATTAGTTATGGGCTGGCACATTAGTTATGACAGATTTGTGCAACCTGCATGGAGATTCTTGTCACAGAAGAGTTCACTTGTCGGTAAATGTGTCTGTATTGTATTTTACATCGTGTGAATGCTTGTTGGGTAACAAAAGGATTAAATAGTATTTCATATTAGCGTGTTCACACTAGACTTCTATGCTGTTGATCACAATTTGCTATTTACCACGGATATGGGTGATATGTGGAAGGCCAGCTCTGCTCTTTACTTAAGATTTTAACTAGTTTCGAGCTCCATGTCCCAAAACTAGTTATTATGAGTTAAGATTTCACATTCATAATAAGCAAAGATTATAGATTAATGCTTTTCTTTGGTTGTTGTTTAAGCTTAACTCAGGACTGAGATCAAAAGGAAATATTTATATTCTATCTGTCATGCAAATCACATGTCAGCTTGTCTATGTCATCATTTTGAATTTAAGAAATCTATCTGGTAGGCAAAGTTAAGGCAATCAAAACACTAAATAAAGATTAATATGTTATTTATTTTATTAACAGCTACTGATTTGAGTGCTGAAGCATATTCTGGTGTGTTTTAGGGAGCTGAAGCATGGAGGCGGTTTTGAGCAGGCTGCAGGGGCTAAGTGCCGATGAACTGCGTGAGGAGTTTGCCCGGGCAGACTTGAAGTGTGGTGCCATCACCGCTACCACCCGAGCAATCTTTGAAAGGAAGTTGGCCCGAGCGCTTGCAGGGCCTGAAAGCGGTCCCACTGAACTGGACAACAGCTCGTCTGCAGGCGTCTCGGCCAGTGGGGCCTCCGTTGCTAATCATGCCAAACCTGTGTCATGTGCCATCTCAGCAGTTGCAACCACCTCTGTTGTAACAAGCTGCAGCCCTAATGATGCTGCCAGTGAGGAGCTGGACTTTGGCTACGGTTTGGGTCTCAACCCACCAGAGGAAGAAGAAATATCAGCAAAGACCTCAAACAGCTCTTCTCACCCTCAGTCCAAAGTGGAAACTCCTTCAAAAGCCGCACAAGTGTCCCCAACCTTTTATTATGGAGTATGTCCACTGTGGGAGGATGTCTTGTCTAGAACTGGTAAGAGAATAAGCTTGTTGCTTTCTGAAGGTAATGTCTTTTTGTAACATGTTGTAACAAGTCTAATTCTTTACTGTATAACTGTGCCATGGCTGACAGACAATCATCTTTTAATATTGACTTTCCCCTCTAGTCAGTATAAAAATATATCTCTACTTGTTGATATTTAAGTAATGATAATTCTCATATACAATAGCTATTGAAGAATTCCAAACATGATTGATATGAAAAGAGTACAATTTTAAAACTGTTTAAAGTGTCCCATGGTGATCCGTTATCTCAAATTTTTGGCCTACCTGAACTTTAACCGAAGTCATCCATAACTGATTATATTTTTTCTTGTTTTGTTTATGCATAGTTTTATCCGCTGTGTAGTCCAGGTTTTATATTTGTTTAGCAGTATGCGCTGCTGCTGGTGTAGTCTCAAATCCACATTTGCTAGTTAAGTGGAAGAAAGTATTTTTTTAGCAGGGTACTAGTTCAGCTTGACCTCTCTGGTCAGTATTGAACGAAATTCATCTTGCGCTTCAGAATAAAATCAATGCTATTAATGTTAATCTTCCAGGGAAGACTTTTGTTGCAAGTGTAAAAGCAATGGCACGTTGTGGAGCCTCTTCAAGTTATTATATTTAAGACAGAACTGGAAAAATGCATGTACACATTAAACAAGGAAAATAAGATTGTCATCATGTTGAAAAATCTGAAATGGGAAAAAGAATGCTGATTTTTGTTGTGTTTGTCTATAGAGAGAGCACATGTATATACAGATAAGAAAGATGCCCTTCAATCTATAAAGACGATGAAGGGAGCCCGCTTCAAAGCTTTTTCCACCCGTGAGGATGCTGAGAGGTTTGCCAAGGGGATCTGTGACTATTTCCCCTCTCCCAGCAAATCAACACCCTGTGTATCCCCCGTCAAACCAGGTGTGGTCAACAGTAAAGGTAAGTAGATGAGACTACTTTTTAAAAATAGTAATCAAAGTTTCTTCAAGCTCATTGGCCCATTTAGAAGGCCAGCCCTTTTGGAAATACAAACAACTAAGAACAGTTGTTTTAGTACTGAATCGTTCATCAATACAAATGGTAAATCATCAACCTTAGTTTGGAACAGTGATGGCAGTGGGAGCATGCGCTCCTTTTCAATGATCCCCTGTATGTACAACATAAAAATACATAAGAATAGAAAATTTAATTTTAAAAAATACATTCCCTCTGCAGTAAGGCAGGTTAAAGACAATTAAAATGGATCAGCTCCTTTTTTTAACACTTTTTTGTAGATTCTTCCACTTTTGTGGATCATAATGATTAAGAGTTGTTGTTTTTCCAACTTCAGTATTAACCCACGGTTCTTCCAGAAGTAAAAAGGTATCTAGTGAAGTGAAGTTGATGAAATATACATGTCATACATGAAATGGTGAATGCTGCATTTATATAGAGACTTTCTACCGTTACAGTATTCAAAGCGCTTTTCAATCTTTCTTTGTTCACCAATCCACATTCACATTCCCACACTATTGGCAGAAGCTGCTGTGCAAGGCATCAAGCTGCTCACGCATTCATACACTGAAGTGAAAGCCATGAGGAGTAGTTAGGGGTACACTCTGACACTTCCCAGGAACCTTCCAATTACTAGACACCCTGCTCTACCTCTTGAGCCACAGCTGCCCCTAATATTGCCCTCTAATTTATTAAATTGATAATGCCAAGGCAATATAAATGCACGTTTAACCAAAAATCGCTCGATAGAGCCTCCAAAATGGTAATACTTCTCATTTTGGAAGATTCTTTATTTTTTTTATTGTAATTGTAAATTTGATCATTGTCGCTCTTTCTGCTTCTCTGCTGTTTATACCTACTGCTTTATTTTAGTGGACAATTTATCCACATGAATACTATAAATAAGTTCAAGTTCTTTTTTTTCTAATTTCGGTGTCTTTTTCTATGTTTAATTTAAATGCATCTCTTGAGCCAAATATTGGAATTTTAGAAATGTTTATATACAGTAGCAGGAAGATGCATGAATCCTCCAAGTTGACAAAGTCACATAACAGAAAAATAAACAG
>CAAKHC010007453.1:0-10343 GCA_901007825.1 Macroramphosus scolopax | reverse complement strand
ATTCTATGTAATCTTATCTCACGGAGTTATTGGCTATTAATTTAGATGCTTTCTATTGTTGATATGTAGAGACATTATTGAATTTGTCTCTGTGGGTGAGATGAACGCACCTACCTACTAATAATGAAAATAAATTCCTCAGGAATTCCTCTAAAATGACTGAATTTCTCTGGAGTCTAACTAATAACTCTTCTCCTCTGTCCTCTGCCTCTTTTCATCCTTTTCCATCCCTGAACTAAAAAAAACTATGATTTCCTGCTACACTTACTTTCTGGGACTTTTAGAAGATGAACCCAACACACGTACACTTAATAATATATATAGCTCTGATCTTATCTTCATATTTCACCTTCAGTGCTTGATTGATAATAAAGTTATTATTTGTCCTAAAATAAAGAAATCAGAAGTATAAAAAGTATATCAATTCCCCTAGAGTGTTACAAAACACAAAACTAGGAGAAATCTAGTGTGTAACTGAATTGAATTTAGTGTGTTTGTGCACAGGCTTAAATACAGGTTAAATATTCAGATCTGATCCTTTTATCTCACTCACTTGAGCATTGGATTGCTGCAGGGTCATTGGTGTGATAAATCAGTTACCACCTTTAATGTCCAGTGCTCATTGTGCTGTGAATAAGTGTTATATTAACATTTAATTGTCGCAGACCGCCTCTATATCCCCTTGCTGAGGGCAACCGACAACACCTCTCAGCCCATCATCGGTGCTCTGTGGTCACCTGAAGCCTCAGAAAGTCTCTCCCAACGGCATACAAGAAGCCCTATGGATCCAGTGATGACTGTCACAGCCTTTGCCGGCCCGCTGAGTCCCTCTAAAGCAAGTTCTTTATCTCTTTATTTGTCTGCATGTACTCCGCTCCTGTTCAACTTTCACACAGTCACCATTTGTAATATTGAAGACACAAAGTCATCAGAAAATACCATCTTTCCCTTTAGGCAGATGACTTCCGCCGCTCCTGGAAGACGCCGCCCAGAGATCGAGCAGAGCATTTTCATCGCATCCTCAGGTCTGATCCTGACCGCGGGGCAGAGAGAGTGGGCAGGCAAGTCCAAGTGACCTTTCTATGCTAACCATTTTTTTAAAGCAGAGATTCATAATATTTAGCATGTTGTCTTGCCTTCCCAGTAGGATGAGGTTATAGGTATAGACAGAATCAATATGGTGAGAATAAGGTGCAATCTTACTGCGCTTGTTGCTTTTGTGCTGCATGAAGAGAATACCTGGGAGGAAAAACCTTTGCTCAGGCATGTCGAGCCTTGTACAACAAACCCTGGATTCTAACGTGTCACCCTTTGTTAGATGTCATTGATATATATTGGTGGACAAATAAGAAATGTATGAAGAGATTTAAAGATTCATAGCTAAGCCATATTTGTTACTAAAGCACATGGCAACACAGAAGTTGACCAAAAGTGCTGTCAAATATAAGAGGAAAAAGTTAAATGGTAAAAGAAACTTCTAACATTAAAAGTTAAAGCCAATATATAGAGATAAGTTGTAAAACAGGATTTAAAAGCGGGCAGTGTCGGGCCAGCCTAGCAGGCGGAGCCACGACCTCGCCCATGTTACAACCTGGATCTTGAGGCAGCTACAAGCAAGAAGGTCAACAGAACTATGTGACCTCAATGGGACATGTGGTTGTTAAAGGTCAGAGAGACGGGTTGTAGAGAGTCCAATTAATGATCTTGTCTCTTCATGGAGAAACACCAACTTAAAGGTCGGTACAGTTGTTAGGTCAGGACGAGATCAGAACACGTGTAGCCCTTTCAAAATCCTTACATGATAAAAAGAACTTGCCCTTTGATAACGTCCTCATTTGGAAAAACAAACGACATCTGATCACTGCAAGTCCAAATTAAAGATCAAAATTAGACTCTGGGTCATCGGGGTGAGACTCAGTGAAATATATATCAGATATCCAGCCACTTAAAGAAAATCTTTCCTAATTAATGCAAAGATAAGGCCTATTTTGTATGTAACAAATAGTAAGTAATAAGTACGGTCATTCTTCCTCTACAGAGACCTTGCTCATGAGATGGGTCACCCTTGGGCTGAGTACTGGGACTTCCTTGACAGTTTTGTGGATCTGTCATCGACTGAGGGGCTCCGGAAGCTGGACGAATACCTGAACAAGCGGGATTTTAGCCCATGGGTTCATAAAGAGGCTAGAGAGAATGAAACCAGCAACAGGTTCAAAACCCCCTCTCCAGGTACTCCAACCTCTATTAAAGGGAAGCTGCCAGTCTGAAAAATGTATATACATTGTAGATTGTCCTCCTTGATGGGATAGTAATCAGTGCAATGTTCACAACCATAGCAGTCTGTTGTCACATATCAAATACACGATTTTTGCTGCATAATTTCCTGCCGTGAAGAATAAAATGATGAAATGACACTGTAATAGTGACTAATCATAAGTCTGTTTTGGTGATTCATCATCCCTGGTTACAGGCAAGCCCAAAAAGTTCTGTAACTCCATCTCTGTCGGTGCCTTCCTGGATGATGGGGATGATATCAGCCTTGAAGAGATGAAGAACAGGCAGAACGCAGCACTCACCAGCATCACCTCCTCTGCTGCATCCAAGGACAGCCTGAAGGGAGCAGTGGGTGGTCGCGAGTTCCACATCTTGCCCATTGCATTGCACCACCGTGGGGCCGACCTGATCGAGACAGCAGCAGAGCAGGACCTTCTGTGCTGCTGCGACGACAGCCTCCTGTCGCCCGGTGTCGTCTGCAAAAACGGGGTGTGCTCCTACTCAAGAGATAGGACTCACAATGGAGACAAGGTCTCTCCTCGTACCTCCCCATCCTCCTCCTGCCTGCTGTCGCCCATCTCCAATCTCATGGTAGAGTTTGAGCGCATGTCACTGCAAGAACAGCTGGACAGCCCCACCAGCTGCAGAGAGAGGTGTAGCAGTGGAGGGAGCCGGCACAGGGAGGTCCGGGACAGCTCCGCCTTAGCCACAGACTTGAGTACTGGGCTGAATCGTTTATCTTTTGGTCACAGCAGCCATGACGGTGAGGCCATGGAGGGGCCAGGCTGGAGAACAGAGGGAGGAGGAACAGAGGAGAGGCGTAGCAGCGGCAGCTCAGAGGAGTACTTTGAAGCAGAGGAGAGCATGGAGGTGCAAGGCAGGACTAGGGGGTCGGTTTCAGGGGCGCGCAACTCCTGTGCTAGGTCCAAATCATGGGACCATGGGGGGAGGGACCTGAGCAGCTCTGGATCATCAGGGTCCTCCTATAAGTCCTTAGAAAACTCCCATGAGTTCCTACCCAGGACCCCACCACACAGTAGGAAAGGACTTTTCATCGATGGGTGAGTACCACTGGTTTCTGTGCAGAGGACATAATGGAGTCGTAGATGTAGGTGGAACATGATGGTAGACCAGTTTCTAAAAACTTTGTTCACTAGGATGATGGATTGATATATTTTTGATTGATTATGTAGTAATTATTCATTTTTTAACCCTGTTTGGTGTCATATTTTGGGGGCACTGTGGTCTTTTCTAGTTAAGACATGTACACTGTGACTCCAGTTACCGGTGACTACCACTGATTATTATGAATTATTAGGTGTGTGAATGGCAGCCTGTTACAAAGCGATTGATCCCTATTTGAAGTGTGTATAATGATACCACTGTAGATGCCAGCTTATACGTTTTGTCTTTTATATTTTCCAGGGATTCACCATCCAAGTTGGATAGAGAGGTTTTGTCAGCAATGGAACACATAGATATTGATCCCCAAAAGTATCCCAGCATCCATAAGTGGAAGAGCACAATGAAGTCATACTCTACAGCCGACATGCTTAGGTAAGTAAGTTTGGCTGATATTGCATTGCGTTGCATGTTGTTTGCTGGCTTTAATGCCTGTCAGAGATGGTGGAGGTTTCCGCTGATGACTTCTGAGGTATATCACGTCTCTGTAATTTTGTATCAACGGTTTATATCACAAAACCGTAATGTTCTCAAAGTCCAGTTAAGAAATGGTTTAAATTGTCTGTATGGTACTTCATCACATTAGTTTATTTTCTTCTTTCATTTGGATCTTCCAAACAACTGCAGAACAAGTACTTCTCCCTCATCTTGGGCTTCATGGGAGGCGGATGGGGATACTGTAGTTCCTTCGGTGTATACTTGTGAACATGGTTGGCCTCTTGAATCTAGGCTTGTCAGGAAGTAGTGATGTGGTCAACATGCCTGCACCCCAAAAAATCAGAAGTGCCTCTTAATATAGAAGAAAACTCTTTTTCATTTTCTCTCATTTATTTCATGTGTAAAAGATAAAATATTAGAAAAGGGGAAAGTTTCATTATGAACATAACAGGTTTCTGCTAAGAAATGGGAGACTAGTCCAGTCTGGTGCATACAGAACAACCTTGCCAGCCGTCTTTAAGTAGATTGGAATCAGATCATGCTTCAGGAGGATACAACCTATGTGAAGTTTACCTCCCTGTATTGTTGTAAAAGTAAACACTGACTGGTTGATGTGTGTCCAGCTGGCCGAGCCCCGCAGTGGTAAAACCGCGACTCAGGATGCAGCATCAGACTCCGGGCTCCCCGGGCAGCAGCCTGATGTCTCCCAACGCTCGCTTCAGTCCTGTCCGGCATGCCGCCTCACCGGACTTCAGCCCCAGCCGTTACAGCCCTGCCAATGTTAGCTACATCCAGCGCATCCGCCTCAAGCACTTGAACGAGCTGCCAAACTAACTGCCCACTCCTCAAACCACAGGGGACTTATCCTATAGTCCTAAACCCACTGTCCCATGTCCCCTTCTAACCCAGCTGCACCAAGGTGGCTACACCAGAGCTCAGAAACCACATACCTAACAGAGATATGCACAAGTGTGTGGAAGATTTGTATTATGATGTATGGTACTACTCATATGTAATACTGTATTCATGTCAGGTTGTGTACCCTTGAGACTTTCAAAAGGTAAAAAGAAACCTCAATGATGTTTGTACTGTATGGGTGTGAATCATGTTGAATTGACGGTAACGTTATTTGTGGCAAGTGTGAAGCACCTGTATCATAACCTGAGTCGACTTTTTTGGATATTGTGAATACAAGCCGCACTCCCCAAGGTTAGTTTGTCACTAAAACGTTGGTGTGGACTCCTCAGCAGGATCTCGTCACTAAAGATGTTCCTAAACAAAAAAAAAAGAAAAGGCAAATGTCAATATTTTAAGAATTATTTTTTGTATGTTGGTCAGTAGCACAAAAACAATGTTTTTATTAATGGTGTTAAACCGACTGCCATTTCCTATGTTTTCCTCAGTTCAGGAATTGCCTTAATTTTCTGAAGTGATGGACCAGTTTTGTCAGTTTGGACACACTCTAACTCACATACGAATATCTGAAAACAACCTGCAGGCTGCGTCGATCACAGATGATTACAGCCACCACGGGGAGAACTGATAAGACTGAGATCTTCCATGCTTTTATTTTGTTCTTCAATAAATGGATACATTTTCCATCTTTTCTCGGTGGTTCCTGGACATGTCTTGACTTTTCCTTTCTGCCACTATCGGCGGCCTTAGTCCAATTTTTTTTTGTCTCTAAAAACATCACAAGCATTTCACAGTGTACGACTGGCAAGACACACCCAATCTGCAATAATTTGATTTTATTAAGCAACTTTTAACCACTATGGGGCAGACTAAACGAATCCTGATATCTATTTTAGTCATCTTCATAACGTAAGCTTACTGAGAACAAAACTGTGAGCTACAAGCTACACTGTTCAATGTTGATGCCCACTGAGATCGGCAGGACTGGAAGCTTCTGTTAAGTGTTCTACATCTCTCGGTGGCTCAAACTGGTTTACAGTAAACTTGTGTAAACATAGCAGGTTTCCGGAAGTCCTTCCACAATAAGTAAAAGTGGAATCTGAACAAGTCAAATCCTGCAGAATCCACATTTGTCAGTGAAGGATTATTTGACTGCTGTATGAGGGCTTATCAGCTGTCTAGGATAAAAAAGGCCAATCATTTGGAATATTCAGACTGCCACTCTAGTTTTGAGAGAAACAAGTGTTCTGAATGTCAATCTTTTTTGTGTGAACTAAACCTTTTATCCGAGAGCACAAACTACTCCACTGAGACGATTGTAATGTCATCCGTGTGCTCTCAGGTGACAGCAGATCTACTTCTGGTCTCTGAATGTTTATGAATGTGGAACTTTTGCAAAAATGCACCTAAAAAACTTAAACCATGCTACTTGTGCTATTAGCATTCTGTGCTTTATAAAGAAATAACGTTCGGTGAATTCTCTTTCTGTATGTCTAGACCTCATTTGCTTTCAACTAATCAATAAAACTTCACCCCTACTTCACTCTCAATGTGTCAATGTGCTTTTGGGATGATTCGGGTTCTTTCAGTGAGACAGGAGATGAGACAAACTGGCGTTCAGAGATTTATTTTGACTTTGACTGTACCATACAACACAATCCTCACTTCCTCGCACGTGTAAAGCTAAGAGCATGAATTGCATTTACAACAGCTATACAAATACACCTTTTTTTGGTTTAAAAATCAGTCACTTGTAAAAATCCTCAGTTACATTCAAGATACGTTTCTACTGCTGGCATTCTATGGCACGGACGTAATCACAACACCACCACAGTCTCAGCTCCCAATGGTAGCTCAATTACAAAATAAGAACTTCAAAAGTAATTTTCAAGACACTTGAGGAGAAAACTGAGCTTTGACCCCATGACAGACCCACTGACTTGAGTCCAAGGTACTGGGTGCTGTGCTAGGCGTTCAGGTCCGTGTTAGTTTGTCCGGCGGCATGAACCCTGAGTCTCCCAGAGTTCTGAGGGCCACCCTGCCACTGGGGCGGATGGTGAGCCATGTGATGCTACCGTTGTTCAAGCCCATACGTAACCAGCCCTCTGGAGGAAACTGCAAAGCCCTGAGAGAACAAGAGATAGCAGGTGAGAGACCATCTACACTAAAGAGGTTTATGTGTTGTCATGTGGAAGATAAACTCCTCTTAGAATGAGAGGAGGCCTCAAACTATTTATGGGTGTAAACATCTCATGGAGAACTAATGTTAGTAGCAAAATAGAAGGATGTCCTAGTAAAATACATTCTTATCCTGTCATAGTACAAGCAGTGAGGAGGACAAGGCCGTACGTTTTCAGCTACAGGCTTTACACGAACAGATTATTTTTGGTTTTGGAGGAATGGTTTGACAATTGGAGAAATACCGCTCAAAGTCTTTGGGAAATTCCATATTCCAGCCAGATGATGGTCAGCTTAGTTTAACAATCATGAATCAACTTTAAACATACCAATCTCACATGTTGGGTCTCGTATTTTTAATGCCGTCCAAAACTGAAGTGTGAGTCGTTATGTGGACTATTTTTTACCGTCACCGAGGGGTTGCCAGGCGAACAGCAGACTTTCGTTGTCTTTCCCGAAATGTCAAACCGTTTGATTATAGATTCCATTAAGAGCACAATGACGCAAGTCAAGCACATTAACATAACCTTATCGGAAACTATTATGTAACTTATACTATTATAACGTTGAACAATGGTTAGCACAAGAAGCCAAGAACTCGTCAGCAACGGGGCAAAGCTGTGGCCTCAGCTGAACCACGATCATCAGTCAGCCGGCGACACAAACCTGCAGACAAAATAACGGATGACATTGGCATGACAGACGACGATCTCAAAGCTGTCCTCCTTCTGCTTGGGGTCAGCCCGGTGGATGTAGCGACGGAACGCTGCCTCAATGCGAGCTCCATCTTCGTGGTACTGCTGGAGGATGGTAGAGAGGTTGAAAGCCACCTTGACAGATAGGGGGGTTCTGTCTGAACCCCTCATACATGATCAGGAATGTGTGAAGAGTTTCATTCCAAAATGAGGCCAACAGTGTGGAACACGTTCCTTCTACTGAAGCCCGAATCAGTGCTGACTCGCACAGGAGAGAAGACTGCTGCTGCTGCTCTGTGTAGAAAACTTTACATGCACACTAATAATCCCATTGTGTCCTGCATTAGGAAGACTCACTGCATTCATGAATTCCCGATGAAGATGTTTAAAGACTAAAACAACAACACTTTTAGCAGTTGAAGAACAATGTATATAGGTATTCAGTAGTTTTCAGAGTTTTTCATTGAAGTAATTGGTTTCTAGTGTGCTATAATTACACATTTTAACTCCCTTCTACTGGTTGAAACCAAAGACTGTATACATAGTACATACATAATATCCCAGCGATACCATCTCTATATACACGCCTCCCTCCACTCCCCTCTCTTCAGCCCTTTAATGTCCTGGTTACCAACAGCTTCCTTTGTAACCACTGTCACCAAAACAGTTCATGATTTTGGGGTAAAAGGAGCCGTGCTTTTGCAGAGGCAGATAATGTAGCTGTGGCCACACAACCCAATGGAGTCCTCAGAGGTCATTATATATCATATGACAATAATGAAATGTTCCTCTACGTATTTGACATATGACTGCAAGCTGCCAACATTGTTTAAACGTTGGCATTTCTTAAATGTTCTCTTCTCATGGTCCATTCCTTCGGCAGGGCACCAGTGTATTGACCGAGGGGCCTGGAGCCTTCGACCGGAAGCCTGAACAAGCACTTGACAGGACATTTGCAGACACACGGGCAGCAGAAAGCTACCTAACTAACACAAAGGATATGCAAAAACAGGAAATCAGTCTGAGTGAGTGAATCGTCTCTCACCACAGCATCAGGCTTCCAGTGAGTGACGGGTGGAACCGGCTCGATAGGTGCGCCCTCTCTTAGCAAATCACAGCTCACCAGCTCCACTTCTGAATCCGTATAATGTTCAGAGGAGGGAAAAAAAGTTGATTTACTGTTCTGTACTGAGTCCAGGTTTCTACACAGGAAGTAGTAACAGGATTACTGGACTTACATTCACCACGTTGACAGAAAAAAAGAATGGATGTGATGCCATGTTCTCTTCACAACTTGTTCCGTTTTAACTCATTGATTTGAGGATGCAAGGATTTAAATGAAACAGAAATCCAAACTGCTCTTAACAACAACAAATATGGCAACATGACTGGTGACAGAGAGTACAGCAATCATCTAATAAAAAGTAATGATGAAAAGCATCAATAAGCATGATCATAACCTGCATTCCAGGTTGCTGTCGTTCTTGAGTTGATGTTCTTACTACATGCATCACATGACGATGGAAACAGTGTGATTAAAGCGATGCAAAAATTTAGATTTTTTGAAAGCTGAAAAATTATATATACCTTTAATGCCCGGAGACAAAAAAAGACAAGAATAAGCCTGAGTGTTAAATCAGCATGGCATCTCTCGACTACCTGGGATGTGTTTGCTGATGATGTTCGCTGTCTCTGTGGCCCTGGCCATGCTGGAGTGGATCAGAACATCATATTTCAGTCCCAACGCTGCCAACCGATGGCCCGTCAACTCAGCCTGCTCTCGACCTGGGAAAGGGGACAAATCAGTCTGATTGACCCATACAGAAAGCATCAAATACACATCCCTAGATTAACTTGTGTCTGCATTTGAACTACTCGGCACTGGAATGTGACTAAATTTGTTCTTTAAACAAATGCTACTAATTGCATTAACTATTACTGCAACCTGCCCCTACACAAAGACACAACAACAAACAGCAGGGCTATAGATGTGTGCTTTATAGCACATCTCAAACTACTGCATGCAATAAAAATGTGTCCCTGGTCAAAGTTCCAGGTTGCATCACACAAAGCAATCATGGAGGCAGACCTAAGGGCGTGAGGATCCTCTCCTTGTCGCTGATGCCACTCAGGTTGTATTGGGAGTGTCTGATGAGGAGAATGTTGCGTGTTGCTTTCGGTTTGCCGTTGTCCTGCTCGGAGGTGGGGTCCTCGGTTGCGCTCTCTTTCTTCTTCCCATTAGACAGGGCAGATGGGCCTCTCCTGAACAGTTAAGACGCGATGATCGAGAGATTAGAGATGGCTTTGTCTCGCATGGTTAACTTGAGGCATGGCAAACGAGTCAAGATGGAAAAATATTGTCAGTTTGATACATTAGGAAACTGCGATACACTCTTTGTGTGTTGTTTGGAAAGCCCCCAAGATCAAACTCTGTGAAAGAAGTAGCCTTGTTTGCAGGCAAATGCACCTCGACAGATGAGGATTTGACCAACCCATGTTAGATTTAGCATACATGTGTGGCGTGTGGTGGTTCTTACTTATCCCAGTTGAAGTCCCACGCGTGTCCGGTCGGAGCTGGCGTGTGGCTGGCTGGTGTCCACGCCGGCGTCGCAGCTTGCAGGACGATGAATCTCGACCACCAGCTGCCCGCCTCTCCACACT
>CAAKHC010007450.1:29462-55491 GCA_901007825.1 Macroramphosus scolopax | reverse complement strand
ATGTAAAAACACAGTAGTAGTAGTAGTAGCAGGGCTTAAATTAATTGTGAGAGGTCACTTGAGATTTGCAGACACTTATGAATAATCGTTTCATCACTGACAGCCGTAGTGTTGACTGTAATTTCGGGCACAGACGTGACACATTGCACCGTGAGATCATCAGCAGGGGCAAAGTAGAAACTTTCATTTCATATTCTTGGCTGCCCGCGCGCCTACAGGATGGAGGACACTTGTAGCGTAAAGTGTTACTATTGAAGATGAAAGCAGGCATCACTTGTTCTGCTCAAGAATCATGACTCACTTGTGTTTACCTACGAAGTGCAGAACGCTCAAAGAACAAGCGAGGCTGACAGCCGGCGGCGATGGTGTTTCATCGTAGCACTATCCAGTGGTTCAGTCGTGTATCACTGGATGGATGTGAATGGGTTTAATGTGTCTGTCATGCTCATGTCGCCACCCACGGCCGCGCCTTCACAGCTGTGGCACGGACAGTAACTCCCCGCACCTCCTCATGAAAGCTAATGACGCTGATTAAAATATAGAATTGATCTTTTCTTCTCTCGTCTCGGACAACAACACTGAACTGCAATCATCCTCTTCACTTTGTTTTTTTGATTGAGTTATGACACTATAAATGTATACATAAAAATTAAATACAAATAACATTGTTTTATATTAAATTTTACGTCCTTGTTTGATTTGTTTTCATTTTAGGCAGCTTGGTACATCCTATATTCTACAGCATATAAACGTCATGCATTATTATTCCATGAAATTGTTTATGTTAATGGGGTGTACTTGTACAGTGCTTTATAGTACGTTAATGGTGCTCAAGGCGCTTTACGACGTCGCCCGTTTACACTCATGTACACACACATGCACCGACTGATGGCGGAGGCCGCCGTGCATCGTGCCCACCAGCTCATAAGGAGCAATTAGCGGTTCAGTGTCTTGCTCAAGGACACTTGGTCTCTGGAGGAGCTGAGGATTGAACCAGGAACCCTCCGACTACCTAAACCCACTCGTTGGACTGTCTCATGTGACTTGCTTCCGGTATATGTAGGATGGCGTCATGTCTTTCCTGCTTTGTTAGATGAAGAGCAGCTTGGTTGCGTATGTCATGTTGGTATAACAGGAGCCCTGGATCGAGCGAGCTGTTTTCCACTCTAGGAAATTAGTCTAATTGTATCTATTAACATCTCAGATATTATCTTTGTCACTTATTCTACAGTGGACTGGAGTCTGATTCAATATATGCAGGGATAAAGGCAACGTTGCACCCTGAGCACATACAGTAGCCACTTCATAGCAGGGCAAATACACTCACTGCTTTATCTGTTGGCTAACTCAGACTTGGATTAACCCACTTGACTTGCATATCTTTGGAATGAGCCTTTTGATTATGACTTCAGAAGTCATCAGATCCCACATTCACACACTCTGTTCAAATAGTTGCCAAGAGGAGAACATGTTTGAACACATACTGTAACCACAAATTTTCCATCTGAGCCCAGACAAGAGCCGAAAAAGTTAGCAGGGATATTTCACTTGGATTTCCTGATGTCTGACCTCATTCTACATTCTACATACAATGGAGGGCTCTGCCATCGGCGGTGCTGACTGGAGCCGGTGCACGATCAAAGCTGTTTGACTTCTGTTCATTGTCCTAGATTA
Organism: Macroramphosus scolopax; assembly: GCA_901007825.1. Classification (NCBI taxonomy): domain Eukaryota; kingdom Metazoa; phylum Chordata; class Actinopteri; order Syngnathiformes; family Centriscidae; genus Macroramphosus; species Macroramphosus scolopax. The sequence continues at coordinate 53,817 of CAAKHC010007450.1, read as the reverse complement.
TTAGCACGGCCTATGAAGGGGAATTACACGAGTGTTTGTGTTTACAGCTGAAACTTTCAGTTTCAATTTGAAGTAAATGAAAAAAACAACAACATCAAAACTGACTTATTGTGCCCAACATGCCACCTGGGGGCTCAGACGTAAACGAAATGTCTGGATGAATGACGGCAAACAATAGATGTGAATCAAGGGTTCTCCGCTAAACGGAAAAAAAATCTTTACACAGTTCCCATCCAAAGCGAGGCCAAACAGGATGTGCAGAAGGTGATTCGCTATGACAAAAGACAGATGACAACAAGGTTTAAAAAAACGCACCTCAATATTTTCTCTAAAATTGCAGCTGACAGGCTGCTAACATTTACCGTCAACCTCCAGCTTTTGAATACGTATTTCACATTCAACCTGGGACCCAGAAAATATAATAAAAGGAAATCCCTAAACTTTAGACCAAAACAGATTTAGTACAACTGCTGCACTCTATTGCTAAATGTGACCCGTTGAGCATACAAACACGCTCTGTAATCGTGTTTCGAAAGCTTGTCACGCTCAAATATTAATGGAGGCATGTCGACAGCTTGTAGATTTGCATAGCGGAGATCGTTCTCTTTAATTTATCATCAAAACTTTTATTCTTAGGTAAAAGACCAGAGCTTGGAAGCTCTGTTGATCTATTACAGAAAAGCACAGAGGTACTTTACTATATAATTAGACTTCAGAGATGGTTAGTAGAGTCTGAAGCAATGACGAGGCAAGAACAAACTAATTCAATTCATCTGCTGGAAGAAAGTTTCCGATCATTTTCATTGTGTCGTGTCAGGAGATCTGCAATAAGGTGAGGAGTAAATATAACTCCCTTGGTTAGATCAGCTGCCCACCAGTGCTAACACGGACCCAGAGGCCACGAGGAAGAGAAGAACTAACTCCTTATTCCTTGTGTTTAAAAGGTGTGCAGTCTTTCAATGAGACTTGCTGTACATGTTTGCAATCTTCCTTCGTGCGGTGGCTCCTTCGAACAGGAGAGATGATATCACATGGCCCCTGCTGTGTTCGGAGCTGCTACTTGTGAAAAAGCACAGCTATGTCAGGAATGGTCATCTGACAGCAGGGCTGGAGAGGTTTCTCTTCCCTGAAGTCTCTGCTGTTCTACACGCTCAGTACAAACAACAGCTGCAGCATGCTCGCACCGAGCCAAACGCTGACGCTCTCTGGCAGAGGATCCTAACTCTGCCCCGACCACACCCCGAACCTTAAACCTACCAAGCACTCTCCTCAAAACACAAACCAAGCAAGGTGGTCGTCTGCTCTTTAATCACAAGCTGACCACTTATTGCATTGTTAGCTGTTCTTCCTGACTTTCACAAGCATGTGGACATTTAAAGAATGTCCCGCTTGTAACAACATCTTCCATTTAGTCCGAAATACTATATGCAGATCCACCAGCTGAGTGGCGAGGAAGGAGATAAACTCCACCTGCCTCGGCCTCTCACACTGCACATTGCAGCCATGACAGGCTGTCCGGTCATTGTGTACTGAGGACTTAGTGGGATGTCATGGCCCGAATACCTACAGGGTTATGCTGGTCTCGGCATCTTTCAGACCCTCTCACGCCTTATAAGGGCTGCTGGGGCAGCAGGGGGGGAAACAGATGCACCTGTCAATAGGGGGAAGGAAACCGGAGGGGGGAGGGCTGTACAGAGGTGACACGTTTAAAGGAAATGCTGCTTTCAGTTACCCAGTTGGACGGCTAATGTCTTTAGCTGGTTACCCTCTGCAGACACCACACCGTTTGAACGCTTCCTCTGTTGAGGTCTATAAGCATGAAAATATAGTCGTGCAAAGGCCCCCGTCAGTCAATGATAGTGACGACTGTCTTGAACTAATCGCAGATGGATACACAACTATGTAGCTCGTGTGCTAAGCAGGAGGCCTATTGGGCAGAGCTACAGAGAGCTAATAAGTCTCTCCGGGAGGACTTACCCGCTGGGCTCCAGCCCACACCACTTGGCACTGATAGGTCTGTGGTATCCAGCATGCCACCTAATGAGATGCACAGAGTGATACGATTAACCATCTGCATCCTTCTGCAATCTAGCAGAGCATGTGATGGAGTGCCAGGGCCAGAAAAGGTCACGTAGATTCATCTTCAGCGCACACGGAAAGGGAGTCGGGTTCTCGTCCCGGTGTCCTCGTGCGCTCCTCAAACACCGGGCCGTGATCAGCCTGGTGTTTGTTATATCGATAAAGTTTAAAGATGCTGAATGCAACATCCCATGTGGGGATGCAGCTGCGTCGAGCAATCATTCGTTTGGGGATTCAGTATCTCTCGGAGTCACTGTTTTACGAACACTCAACCAAGCAGAAACACTTAAATTAAAGCACTCAAAGCTCGATTCCCACATGAGCCTGTTTTTTAATATAGGCTCATTTTTTAATGACAACGAGCATTTCAGCAAGGTGAGGTTTGTTGAGTGTGGTCTAATATAACTACCTGAACTTAGCCCCTCTTACCAAAGGTACAAAGGTTTTCTTAATGATGGATGTAGAAGTAAAGGTACACGACAAGGTGAAGTAACTAGGTGAAGTAACTCCAGTTTTATTGTCAGAGTGAGAGTGGCAGACAATCAAAAATGATTGTGCACTCAAGATGAGACTTGGGGAGCTTTACAGGTGTTATCGAAGTCAAGCAGAGAGCATGCACAGATCGCTGGGTTGCAGAGTCTGGCGTCACGTAGCAGCAGGGTTGATCACGTCACACATGGTTACCGGTGAGTAATCAACCTGCGAAATATGACATCCCCGTCGGGAGGACAGCAGAAGAGCTAACTCCTTACGAACGGTTTCTTTCCACCGTTTCTTTCCTTCATCAACCACGACCGAAATAACTGTATTACCGCTGTTGTACTCAGGGGAAGTCACAGATATGTGGGAAGACCGATTGTTTCACAGCCGTGTGCAGGAACTACGTCTGGATAACTAGCGCCTCCAACACAGATGATGCTGTGCTTTCATTGCAATACACCGATCACAATGATGCAGAAATAACTACATTATAATGCAGTAAATAATCACGCTTTGTTAGGTCTGTCCACAAGATGACAAACACCTTTTAAAATGCTTGAACACACACACAAAATTGTATAAACCATTTGAGAGATGCTATAAAAACATACGATTCTGTGCATAAGGGCTTTAATCCACTAAAGTAGTCTGGATCGTTCTCGGATTGCCACTTTGACCGATCGACTGGGGATGTTGTCCACTAACCTGCACTGCCTGCACTGGTGGGCCTCTGGGGGCCTCCACTAGAGCCCGCATTCCTGTGCAGGGAGGCCTGTGGAGGGGAGAGCATCCCACTGTCATTCAGAGAGGCTGTAGCTGCTGCCAAGGTCTGGCTGCCCAGAGTCCCTCCTCCTGGCTGGTACATGGCATTCGGATTGGATACAGGCACGGCAACATGCATGGAGAAGTTCTGCTGAGGCAATGCTGTAGGCTGCATGAGGATGACAAACACAAATGGATATTTACAAATAAACACACACAGAATCCGCGGCCCTGATGATGACGGGTCACTGGTTGTCATGGTATCATTAACAGAGAACTACCCTTGAGGGCTAGCTTTAATAAGCAAACCGATTTACAAAATAGTCGGGCTCATCACACAAGCAAAGACTAGAAATAGAACGAAATATGAATTCTTTTGAAGCTCTGCAGTTTGGTTATATGAAAGAATATTCTAAAAATACGTCTGCCCTACATCGAACAGCTATCAGGTGTCACCGTACAACCATCAGACAGGATTATTCTGACTAACATCACACGTATGGGAAACATAAACATCTTCAGTGCTACCCCTGTACACACAAAACACTGAAAACAAAACCCCAAATTCATGCATTCAGGTGATCACTTTGGCCTTGCAGCAGTCAGCACTACAGACATACATTTTGTCTTTTGAAAAAAAAACAGTGTAACAGTGAAACCGGGATCGACAGCAACAAGAATCGTGACTTACATGCATGTACCTACAAAGTGCTGACTGTGCAAAGCATGAGTGAGAATGACAACGTGGCAGTGATAACGAGTCATCATAGCATTATCCAGTGGGCCAGTCGGTGTGTTATCATTAGTTGGTTAATGGCAAAAAGTGAAGCTCTTCATGGCAGGAACATAGAGAGAACTACAGCTGAGTAAACACTATGTTCTTGCACAAGTCTAATATTGTCACGCATGATAAGATCACAAAAGATTGGCAGTGTTTTAAAAAAAGTGAGCCAGAGTTGTATTTGATGGAAGGAGAGGGGAAGACGCTAAATCATCGGATATAATTGAGGAAACGCTGCTGGAGCTCTTCTTCGGGAGGGAGAGGAGGGTACCTAACGCTGGAATACTTTGAGAGAGAATTGACAGCAAGATTTAAAGGGGGAATTATAGAGATTTTATTATCCAGGAACTTTTTTTGTGATGATGTGAGGTGGAGGAAGCCACGAAGCCACAGAACCTTCAGATATTCACTCAGATTAGATTAGTAAGTATTTACTGTTCTTATGTGTTTAAAAAGGGGGGGCTGCCGTCTGATTTAGGAAGACCACGATACAACCGTGTAATCTTTTTCCAGCAGACTCATGCAACATTCACCTGTTAACGAAATGTGATCTTATCACGGTGTGCCAAAATATCAGTTGCAGAACAAATCAACAAAAAAAAGAAAAACGAATGCACACCCGGAAGACAGGGGCATTAATCTGAAGCTAGAGTAGTTCTGAAAGAAGTTGACAGAAGTTCTTTTGGAGGGGAGGGGGGGAGGTAACAAAAACAGGAAAAGGTTAAATGACAAAAAAAAGAGTGAAAATCCTTTTGTGCCACAAAGCCAAGCAAAAACACTGCATTTACAGTACTTACGATTTTATGATTTCTCATCATATTATCAAACTCCTCATTAATTTTTTTATACTTTTCTTCCGTGTGAGGAGTGAGGACATATGAGGCATCGGGGTCCGGGCTATCACAACCTCTGTGTTCTTTCTTGTTAAGCGCCTGTAGTGAACATCAACATAAAGACAGGAATCAACACAAAATAGCAGGGGGACAAAGGAAAGTACTTACACCACAGCGCTTGTACATTAAATCACTCTCTTCGCTTAGTTTGCCGAAATGGTCGTCCATGAGGGGGCTGTGCCCAAAACAGTCCTCGGGATCGGGACTAGCACAGTCAATATGGCCTTTGTTTCTCAATTTCTGAAATGAAATTGCACAGTTGAAAAGAAACAGTATACAAGATGCGGCTCTGTGTTTGTTTTTTTTTACTAAAGCACACATTTCATAAAACATAGGAATCAAATGTAAACTTATGGCTGAATGTATGTGTTGGATTTTTTTCCTCCTTTTGTAACAGTACCAGCTTCTACACCAACGCCGAGCTAATCTGCGGTTCAGTTCGTGGCCCTGCACCGAGGGGAAATTGAAATGTCACTCCATATCCTTTTACCCTTCAGGAGTGTTCAGAGAAACAAAATATTGTCCTCCTCCCTCTTCCTCTCTGCTTCTCAACCCCCCCTCCGTCTCTTTGCCCCACTCTGTTCTTCCTTCTCCTTTTCCCTGAGTGTGTCTATGCATTTTTCAGTAATCATAAGCCACCCTGCTGGGAGGAACCCCTGCATAAGAAGATCACGCAGCAGAGTGCTTTTGACTGTCCCGGCCTCTGATTCAGCATGGTTGTCACTCGTGGAATCTTATCAAAGTTAATGCATGTGGGGAATAAAACGGATTATCAAATACGGTCAAAGATGCTTATTTGAGCATGAAATTGTGCATTTATTGTAAACGCAAAGAGATAATAAGATCCTACGGTGGTGTGTTGTGGTGTTATAAAGATCCTGCTCTAACTAATAAAATAAAACATGTCATAAAACTAAACAAATAAAAGCTGTGGGCTTTCGCTCACTTTCATACAGGCTGTTCTCTGCTCCTCATCGCAGCTCTGAATAGCGGTGTTAACAAGACTTGCTGACAGCATGTGTCAGCTTGTGATATCAAGGCAGTGTACATCAAAACATGATTTATGTGTGGCTCTAAAGGTTCCTCTATCAGGCTGCTGCAGGCCCACAGCAGCCCTGCCCTGTCTGTGGGCTGCCTCGGAGGCCTCGTGTCTACCGGTGGGTCACTGACTCCTGTGCATGTCGGGGTCAGAGTGTGCGATAGAGGAGAGGAACCTACACGGGCTAATGAGACCTTCCTCTGTGCTCCTTGTCTTCATCACGCAACAGTGTGTGTGTGAGTGAGTCAAAGAATGAGGAAAAAAGAAACTGCACGTGTCAGGGTGTGCGTCTCGTCGGGTGTGAGCGTGTGCAACTTTGAGGAGGGTTTTTTGACAGTTGCTACATCCTCTGACAGCGGTGTCACCGTGCGCTTAGGTGTGTGCACACAATGCGGCTAACCCAGCGCTGCTCACCACAACCTCAGTTTTTATTAATATTTCCTAAAAACTGGTGGCACAAATTTTCAAGCCCCCCCCTGTTATTGCTCATTAAAAAACCAGATGACACTGAACCTCTCACGTCCTGCATATCTGACAGATATTCATGTTCGGGCACAAAAGTGTGAATCTACATTGCGCAGCAAAAAAAACGTGATTCTACGCACAGCTGGGACCAAAATAAGCATGTCCAGAGAAGCACCCACATGTCTTCAAACATAAGTGTCCAGAGGAGAGCGAGAGAAAGACAACGTCCTCTGGATAATGAATGGCCAGCACTGTACCACAGATGCATTACAATTTAAGTGTGGTACAGAGCCATTGCATTCTTCTCATTCTAAGAGAACGCCTTGCTGCTTCATTTCCTGTTTACTGAACAAACCCTCTTAAGTTGAGGTCCATAAGGACTGTGTTTACTGGGGTTAAACTATGGACTTTCTCTGCCAAGCGAGCCAAAAGATCTGATCTGAACCTGCACATTTAAGTTCCAACCTGCTCATTATGGGAATAACTCGGTCGGAGTGGTCGGGCATGGCTGTGCAAGATGGGCAGGGCTCCTTTACTTTCACAACAAGCCTGGCCGGGCTCGAGCATGCCGCACCCACTGGCCCAAGCCATTTAGGGAGGGATTGCAGCGGCACAGTTGGCGAGCGGGAACCAGATAGCAGCGCGCAAGGACAGTCAGATCTGCACGGTGACACAGAACATGGATCCCTTTATTTAACACCTCAAAGAGTTTCATAACAGAAACTAAGCTAATCCATATTGGGACTTTTGATCACACAATACCACTGGTACTTATCTTCATATGGCTTGGCAGGGACTGGCGGTTAGTAGATTTTGGGAAAATGTCTCACGGATTATATCTAACATTGGGGGAGCCGTCCCTCGGCGACAGCTATTAATGACAACTCCCCTTTGGGATCAAACTACAAATGATAGGCGCCTCATGTTAGCTGGTCCCACAGCTGCTAAGAGAACGATAGCTCGCTGGAAACCACCACGTACACGGTGAGGGAATGGCTCTCTTCCTACCCAGATACTGCTTCCAACTGCACGATTACATCGTGCCAAAAAATCTAACACACCACAAATTGTATGTATGACCCTTTTAAATTCGGGGTTGTGATATTCCGCTACAATCAATATTAGCGTAAAAGGCTTTGAAGCTGTGATTCAAGGTGCTGTGTATGCACGACAGTTGGCCTTCATTAGCTCATCAATGAAAGACTTAATAATCCCTGTGGCGTCCTTATGCATGTGAGAGACTGCAGGCCTGGGAGAGCATGGTTGTAATTCTTCATTAAATGACTTGGCATGTTTTGGGAGTCCCACAGATGCTGCCCACAGCTCCCAGTAAATGGATCACTAAATCAGCACATGGCCAAGCAGGTGTCTCTCCTCCAAACACCTGTTACGACCTGGCTCCCCATGTTGGCCAATCGGGGGCAGCCGTGCAGAGACATGGCCATAGAAGGGTTCGCACGGAGCCCTGATGGCCACCTGACCTCATAGCGCACACTGCTGCAGTCAATACAGGACGCCGACGCAGGAAAGGAAAACCTACCATGCCTCCAATAGAATTGAAAGGCCGTTTTTTTTTTTGCATGTTAAATAGTTTATTATAAGCAGTTTCAAAAGACTATTGCTCAAGCTGTGGCATTGGTACGTCGGGAGAGTGAAGTTGGCCGCGTCTGAATGCAGCTGAAGTTGGGTTTTTCAGTAGCATTCATCATGAAAGATATGGACAGTGTGTTGCTTGAGGGAGGCTGCAGAGTATAGACAAGCAAAGTTGTGTAATATATTCACAAGGCCGTGAGAGGCTCACAAAGATGAGTGGGAAAGAGGCCAGCTGCTATTTTCTCATAGCAGCCCAAACCTGTATTGATAGATATTTGGCTCCTCAAATAAAAATGAGACTCAGAGTGGCTGACGTCAAACCAAATGGGCACCATTGTCCATACCGTGCGTTTCATGTGTTCATGCATGTGGGTTTTGTCCGAGTGGTACTTCAAGTTCGTCCAAGGAAGCATTTTTCAATGAAGGAGGCCTTGAAACTTCCTTCTCTTGAAGAAAAAAAACCCCTATCCATTATGTCCACCTGAGCGATGACTTTTATGCTAGCAGTAACCATGGTGAACATTCACTGCAGTAATTGCCTCTCCATGTTTAAAGTCTACGACCACAGGAAGATATAGGAATCAAAAGCAACCTTGTGCACCACTTTCATACGGTTTAAAATCAAACTATTTTAGATTTCATTCTCAGCAATGAAGATTTACTGCGAAATCATCTGATGTACATTATCATGTATCAATTTAAGGATGTTTTCGTCCAACTTTTAAAGATACCTTCAAAATAAAATTGAAGCAAACACTGTCCCATGATTAAAAATAAATCTCAATCCTTGCGTAACCCGCCTACATCACCTGCTCCTTGAGAAGTACTCTCAGCGAAAAAAGGGTCCCAGCAATTTACTCTGCCGTGTGTGTCTCGGAAAAACCATTTCACTCCGATGTTCTCCCTCCCTTGTGACAAGAGTGCTTTCTCAATGTAACTTATTCATGCACTGTACGGTACTGTAAGTGAATAGCGGGGCAGTGAGAAAGGGGAAAGATAGTGGCCAACTTCAAAACTGTGTAGGAGATGGCTGAAGGGAACTTTACCGTGAGGAAGGGGAGCACCTGACCTACGACTTCTGCACCCCCGCTCTGCTTACAGGCCCCTCGACAGCGAGGCGGTTTGCAGAAAATTACACAAAATGCTGCAAATCTTTGAGTATGTCATAAAGGTTTAATGTGTGCTGTGTTTGTTCCGGCACTGGCACGAGAAGGATATAATTTAACCATCTGTTGTGCAGCGGCCACCCTCGCCCTCGCCTCAGCGGCGTGTCAGAGCCTCTCACCCTGCAGCGCTGTGAATTAGCCCCTGTAGCCGCTTCTACAATAAGCAAGGTAGTGTGCTAATCCTCATGACATCAGCATTGTGTCTGGGCCGTTCCATCTAATGTGCTTATCAAAGGGCTCCTTTGAGTGTGAACGCACAAGGAAATCAGCATGGGGAGGCAGCTGATAGGAATACTTTCATCTGCTGAGGAATATGTCTGCTCTTATATAACATCTTATAAGGCTTTCACTACCACCATGTTCCATTTCCCCGGCGGTGCTGCTGTCCTCACTTCAGGGGAATAAAAGCCTCTTTTTTGGTGTGTTTTCTGACACTTTGTTCCATGGCCCGACCAAAGGTTGCTGTACTGTAGGTAGACTCCATCTTCTGCCAGTCTCTCTCCATTTCCCAGACACATATTGTCAGTTGGGTAATTAGATAACAAAAACCTCTGTGATTTCCAGACATATCTTGTTAGAATCCCATGGCCATTACACATTACTGAGTTGACTGATATCAGGATGTGACGCCGCATTCATGTCCTTCCTTGAGCTCGCTCTATTGTCCGGATAGTTAGCGGAAAGGAAGAAGGGGGCAAGTTTTCAACTCAACTGTCTGCTATTTATTTGGATATGATTGTCTTGCAGCTGCTAGAATAAACAATATGCATAGTGAGACTCCGTCACAGCTGACAATCAGACAATAGAGAGACCACAATGGACCGAGAGTAGTTGTGGTCCATTGATGCCCGGTGAGTCAAACTTGCGGAATCGGAAGGAGTGACAGACCCATAAGGGAGACAAGTCGTCGTATTCTATCTTGTGTACGGACTGACGAGATCGCCTATTAAATATAGTCCACTCATTTGACTGAATAGGAGGCATTGGCTGTGCAGTGAGCGGTCCCTTCTGAGCTCTCCAGCTCTGAGACTGTGGCGAATGACTGATGTGACAAAGCTATTAGCTGCCACAGTCAGGGAGAACAGTCTCAATCAGCAGACTGCATATTCTCAGTTTAGTCGAGAGGGAATTAAACTACAAATTGAGGATAAAGACAAACCAATGTCATCATTATCTACAGATTAAAAAGAATGAGAACACAGGCTCCGTGTCAGAAAGGAAGGTTGGTAACCATTAGAAACTGATCAGAAGAAATTACAATCAAGATAAAAAAAACATGCAGAATATTGAAAATCTTTCCAACCATTTTACTCTCTTGTCTCCCTCCCCCTCTGTCTGGTCATTGAGTGGATCATTAGCTGTCAGGGTCCTTGAAACCATACCCCTAACCCTGAACTTCCATTCCTGCTCGCCTCTAAAATATTCATAAGGACAATTAGGAGTTCCGATAAGGCGAGTATGGAGAGCTGAGGGGCCGCAGGCAGAGAGGGCAGGATATGCCAGCAGGACGTCTGTTCTGCAACACTCTATACCCACACCACCGACCTGTTCTCATCAATCTGAGACACAGCACCCTCCATCTTTGGCCCCAGTCAGACCAGGCAGCCAGGCGAAGGTGGCACGCAGCCAGCTAAGCCCCAGCCCCCCCATCCCAGCAGGCTTTTGCTCTGTCCTCGCCCCAGGGCAGGAGGGGTTGGCCACACAGCACGCACGGTGGGAGTGGGAGGGGGGGGCACAAGGGCGAGCTGGTTGTTGCACAAGCTAACTCGCAGTAGCTGCCTTGCATTGGAGCAAGGTCTCATTTCAGGCTGCAAGGTCATTGAAGAACACGGGGGTGGACTGAGGGCTTGTGGTTTTAATGATCTTTAACATAACCGGTATCGCTGTTGCTGTGTGACTAGATCGAACCAAATTAGGTCAGCCCGATGTTTGACCTATTTCCTGTGCTTCATACTGACAGGTTTACGGTTGGCCCCAGGTAGTGCAATACGTTGTGGTGTGCCATCAAACACATTTTTATTGCGGGGAAGGTACAAAATCATGTTACCAATTCATTTCTCAGCGGTAATGAGACAATTAGCTTCTCATTTCCCCAAAGTACTAGTTACAGTACTCAGGTCGCAGGTGCAGTGTCCCGGCCTGTGATGCAGCTTGGTAACTTGCATTCAGAGTTGTTTTGTGTATGTGCAGAAAGTAAATCTATAAACACACATTCTGGTTTGAATAATTGCAAAATCTGTATTTCAAGGATTTTGGAGTTTTGATGGACGCCAGAATTGTTTTGTGTTAAGTTCAATGTTTTTAAATTGTATTCAGCACACTGTTGCCTTGCATCTTTCTCATCTACTTGTAATTGTGATTATAATGTCAGAATTATTTATTATGTTTGAAACATCAAATATCATCATGGTTGTTTATGTCGTTAAAAATAGATTATTCAATCAATTTAAAAGGAGGTTTGTGTTTAATTCAAATCACCTCGAAACAGAGAGTAAAGAAATCCATGTAGACGTCAAAGTAACATAACGACAGCATCCGTAGATAAAATACTGCCTGGTCAGTCTGAATAACAGGAGACAAGAGATGACGCACATATCTTCTGTGAGAAAAAGTGGAGCTGTCATATAACGATGAAAAACTCTCTGCGCTGAACTGACTGAAGTTAATGTTCTTGGAGAAGCAAAGACTCCTTGTGAGCAACAGACAAAAAGAGAAATAAACACTTGAGGTGAAACGCTGCTCCAGTTGCTGAGGTTTAGTCTTGCTTTAAACCCTTGACCCTTCACAGAGGCGTGTTTTGTTAAAGCGTGCTTTGTTGCTTTCAAACGAGGCACAATACTACAGCTCTCTGCAAAGATTTACTTTAAAATGTCGTATCTTCCCTAAACTATAAAGTTTGTCAAACTAACTGGAACTAAAACCTGTAAACTCTTTAGTAAATAGATGAAAAAGCCCGTTCACTCAAATACAGAACAATATAAAATGTTTTTAGCTCAAACATGTTTTTCTCTTTTGTAAACCGATTTTTTTTTCCAGTTCAAATGAAAGTATATTTCATTCAGGGTATTAAGTCGTTCGTCAACCCCGAATGTTTAGAAGGAGGAAATGTAGTTTGTGGCCTTTGTGTTTCCTTTCATTTTATGCTCTCTGAGAGACCCTCTGTTTGAAATGAGACTTATGAAACATAGTTGAGAGGGTGGAAAAGAAGCTCTGACGTCAATGGAGCACGACATGTGCCAAAAGAAAAGATTTCTTAGCAGTAACCTGGTAACAAGCATCGCAAACCGGAGAGCAGAGACATAACAAAACAAAGACAGGCAATACGAAATGGGTTTAATATGTACAGAAAAACACTGCTTGAACATTCTACTCTGCAGCTGCATTCAGAGGGAAAACTGGACTACAGGATACGATCCCACATACAGGGATGCTGCTAAGGTAACTACTAATGTACATCTGGTCCAAATCAAAGGAGACAGAACAATCTGTGACAGACTCACATGAACATTACTACAACTGTTCCACTACACTCAGAAAACTACAAAAGAGGAGTGGTGACCCTTTTTCACTAAAAGCCCAGAGGAAAAGGAGTCCTTGTCCTATAAAAAGGGGCACTTTGAAACCCAGCATGTTCGTAACAGAACCATTAATACTGCTTCATTCACCGTGGCGAGAGATCACTGTTCTCTCACCAGACAAGATGATATAAGAGATAACAAGTGCTAATATGGCCGGGCTTTATCTTTTCATGTATTAGTTTGTTATCCAAGTGGATTTGTGTCCCATTGAAACCAAACATCTGTGAGGACCCTTGTCAGAGGCTAACAACGACAAGACTCTCACAATAACATTCGCAAAAGCGCTTGTTTCTTTTTGAACTTCGTCTGTAAATAGCTGCCGAGCGTGTTTTGACTAGCAACACGAGTAAAACCCTGGAGCTGACCTGGCCTCAAAAAACACCGACCCCGAGGATTTAGCGCCTGATCTCTGGTATAAAAGACGCTTTTCTGCACATGCAGGAAATAGGAAGTATCTCATCTCCCCGACATAGGGTCCTCTTTGATCGCCGGAGGAAGTGGCACGAAAATAACACAAATTAATGTTTGCCCGTGCTGTTATGCTACGATCCTCTCCGGGGAAAAAACCAACTGATGACTGACTTGCTTCACGTATTCCTTTGGAGAGGAGAGGATGCCACCTCCTCCTCGTTACCGAGCGGCATCACAGGAACTCACGGTAATCAAAAAATATTATCAAAGCTTAACATCATTACCGTTAGCTTTATCTGCAATACCGCGTGTGTGACTACAGTCAACATGAAAAACACACAGAATCCCATTAATAACACTCCAATAAATCACAGCAGCCTGAAAAGGTTAAGTGAGATTAAACGTGGACTTGCAGGAAATTTCATATAGTTTGGAAAAACGCTGGAAAATCAACATCAACCCAATATTCTATGTCAACAGAAATTATATTTGATTTAGCTCAGAGGAGGTTTCTCATCGTTGCTGCTGTGAGATAGAAAAAGTCTGAAGAGCAACATATGTTAATAGAAGAGTGAGGAGAAAGACTGATGCATAGTCATCGCAAGTGGTAACGACACTTTTATCAAATAAGGTTATTGAGTCTGTATGTGTATTTTGAAAGGCGTCATCAGTCCTCCTCTCTCGACAAGCAGTGTCAACCTGCCGTGAGCATGGATGAGACAAGTACGAAAAGTAGTCGCCCAACTCCACCACTGCAACCACAGCTGCTCCGCCCGCCAGATAACTGGGGAATAACCCTGCTTATGGATATAAATGCCTGCAGTTTCTTCTTATATCCGGATGGATTGTGCGACAGCCTTGTTTAGATCTTGTCCCTGAGCATCCCCACGATGTACGACGGTCCCTCGGAGAGTTAAGAATCGTCCTTTTAAAGCAAAACACTTTTTGCATCAGACATATTGTCCAATCTTTGGCAGCAGCGATGTCAGTCTTCCTGCTGTAGGTGTGCAACAGCTGCTGGATCACACCAGCCTGCAACCGTGCACTTGGAGAACCACAACATAAATATTTGAACACGAGGAAACTGCATTGAGCCAAAATTTTTCGCTGATTCCGCACGTCGTCTAAATCACTGGACAAAACCGACAACCGACGATTATAGCGATCAAACAAATATTCAACTGTGTATCCCCTCGGTGCAAGATATTCAAAGCTCAAACACGTTTCCACTGCACATTCAGAGTCTTATAGCAGCGCATTAGATTCCAACTTGATCGGGTCTTCAGCTGCCTTACAGGTGCCAACCTGGAAACACTTTGTATGGACGAACACGTCACGGCTCAAAGAGTAAGAAACCGTTCAAATACTAAATCCAGTCTTTTTCTCTTTGGTCCACTGTTTACTTAAGAAAGGTTCGTTGCGCCGAGAATGAAGTTCAAGTTCTTTTGTATTATCAAATAAAGCATCTGATTCATTAGTGGAAGTTCTCCTTTTTTCTCTTTCATTTCCTTCACCCTGTTCACGAGCCTCCGTTTCCAGCGAGCCACCAGCAGGAGGATAATTGATCAATCATGCTAATTGAAGAGTCTGGACAGCCAGCCCACCATAACAGATGTGCCAATTTGCATTCATTAAGGTAGAAATGAGTCTTAATCACTGCTCAGGCTTTGATTGACAACATAAACATCCCCGTCTTAAACTCACGACGCCCATTCAGCTCAAAGCTCTTTAAGGAAATAAATTCATACCCGACTACAGGATATATTTTTCTTATAGCTTTTAAAGGTTTTAGTTTGGTTTATAAAGTTTTGGGAGAAGCAAATCAAAGTATTGTCATTGAAGAAGTTGGGCAGTAATTGGCCTTTTTCCATCAATCTGTGAGCGACCATGATGTGATTTTAAGCTGCACACAGTGTGAGCCTGCGATCAGATTAAGTTACAGCCTGTCACCTGCTGCTCTTCATCTAACAGCTCACTGTGGACAATCCTCCTCGTTCTACTTCTGCCTCTGCAAACTGATCCGTCGAGAAACGCAGAAAAGGACCGTTGTCATCTTTGTAGATGTACATTTGTCATGAGGGATCTAAGCTTGTAACTTGGTGAATCCCACCTCCTCCATGCAAACAGTTGTTCTGCGGTAAATCGATGGCAATGCATTGAGTCCTGCAGGATGTTTAATGCTGCAGCCACATTCTCTGATCACTGCTGTGCAGACTCTGGTTCCAAATGACGTCACTCGCACAGTGTTGAAGGAAGCGGAGTCGCGCTGTCCAGATTTAATATACAGTCTCTACTTTAAGTCACTACAGTAAACTCTTGAAGCACATGAGCTCCACGCTGTTGTTATTGTGCGATCTGCGGTTGCACGCAGCGGGTCCGTCTGATCGGCAGCCGTTAAGATAGAAGGGATTCAAAAAAGAAGAAAAGTTTGGCTCAGCGGTTGAAATGCACACAGGGCCTGACATTCTGTAACGGTCAACATTTACATATCACATTGAATGATTAATACGGCTCGGCTTATGACAAAGGGGTTGATAGTGATCGTGAAATTAAACGTAATGGAAACGACTTGATAATCTTATGCCCGTTTCCTCTTACTGTAGATGCCTTGTGAGGGGGCGACTGTTCGCCCAAAAGAAGGGAAGGAATTGTCTGTTTCTCCCGAGCCACATTAACAATGGCATCCCCTATTTATTATGAGGAAGATAAGCAGAATTTCCCTATGAATGATCTCCGGTTGTTTACTCTTGCAAATCATCGGGGTGAAAAAACCTGCAGAAAAGAGCAGCGAAAAGTCAACTGTTTGCGTGCGGTGCAATAACAAATCATTGGTATTTGACTGAAATAGAATTCTGGAATTGCATCTATCAAAACTCTGATTTCTATAAGATTATAATCAAGAGTTAGCATTATGTTGATTATATATGCCTGCAAACTTTAATGATCTTAAGCTCTACTCAATACCTTGATTGTACTGGACTGCTCAAAGAGAGAACAGACGATTAGACTGATTCCTGCAAAGTTACTGTCCAATTCTGAGGTTTCTCCTGGAGACAGGGGCCTCTGTGTGTCTCCACAACGGTGTAAGGTTATTATGGAGCATGAGCGAAATCTCATTAGCTCCACCGGCGGACAGGGGAGGAAGAGTGACTATTATTAGATTAATCTAATGACTAACAGCAGCATTTTCATTTGTATAATAAAAATAATTCAATAAGAAACACAATAGAAACAACACTATAAAAACCTCCAGTCATGAGTGCTTTGCTCCTTTTCAAAATAACAAAGTGGCACAATAATACCAAGAACAATTTACATCTTAAAAGGTTAAATTCATTTTTAAAACGTAGCCGCTTTGACACTTTCAAGCGCAATAAAAATGCCATAAGGTGGCGAGCGAGCGAGCAGCGACAGTCACGGCGCCAAACCGACGTCCGTATAAAAAGGACATCCGGAACAGCGTAGCAGCTCTCTGTGGGCATGCAAACCAACACCACAGAGACACATTACGACGGGTTTGTTGGATTCTGGGTAAACATGCGATATTTTTTCCAGCGTTCCAGCAGTATCGTGTAACATCTGTGTAGAAGTGGCTAATGTGAGGACGTAAAAATAAAAAAACGTGTGTGCGACACAGGCGATGCACAGAAAAAAAGATACATTTCTCCACTTGACGCCTGGAGTGTCGGTACGACCACCGACATACACACATACACACACACAAACGCACACAAAGGAAAAATCTGAGCCTACTGCTCTGCTTTGGACTGCGAGCCAAGTTTGAGACGAAGTCCATAGCCCTCCACTGGGTTATCAAACTGTGGCCCAGGCTTGCATCCATCTGTGGAAAACATGGAGACTGTTCTCCCACACTGTACGGCGCAGCCTTTATCTACAGATGGTACTACTGAGCAGGAATGTGACCTTTGATTTAGTTTCTCACTTGGAACGAGCTTCCCAGCGAAAAGTGGGATAGTGTTTGTTGGCCTCGCAAAACTGGGCAGATAAGCACATGATTGTTTGCATGGCAAAGATTGATTTAACACAATTTTAAAAAATTTAGATATGTGTCCAAGAGAAGCGGGGGGACGGGTGGATTCTTCCCATAATCACAAACGCATCAGCTGTTCCATGGAGTTTATAAGGACGGTTACAGAGATGCACTGGTGCTGAAGGACGGAGGTACTCAACGATTTCTTTTATGAAATAATAACGAACATTTTGATTATCGACCACCACTCACACTCGCTCTTTGGCAAAGTGGATACTAAGGTCGTGCGGTGATGTTATGAAGTGGACTGGGTTGGTTACTTCTGCTCTGCTTCTTCACTTCTGAGCCCTGACCATGTTGCCGGCGGGCAGAGGGGGTTTTGTGCATATCTGCAAATGCAAAGATGCTGGCCGAGTGAGCGAGGACAACAGTGCCTTGTTCTCGCCTTTTGTGCAGCAGGGCAGCTTCCTTGAGAGTAGCCAGAAGGGCTGAAGTGAGAAAATCAGCCTGGGTCTAGTGGTGCTACATTATGCACAATGTACACTACCAATTACGCCATGCTGTCAACACAAACACACATCGGTCGACCACAGACATGTCATATAACAGCCTGAGGGGGGACGACCAAACCGATAGGCAGTGAACAACATAACGATAAATCTGCATACAGGGTGATGATGTGTTCGCAGGAACATCCCATTTCAAATAAAAAGGATTCCACAGTCCAGGCAAAAAGAAATTTGTGGTCACCGTTACATAAGAAAGGAATGTATCCATGTATGTTTTATGCAGGTGAGCCCCTGCATTGCTGTGCGGGCCCCTGATGAAAGAGTGCACGAGTCTTCTGGATGCCAGAGCACTTTTCTGCAGCTCTGCCAAGCAGGTAATTCACAAGCAGCAGCGGCATGAATAAAACATAATGGGCCACAGCTGACTCCTTTATGCTGCATGTAATTTCTCTAATTTCTCCAAGTGTAGGGTTTTTTTTGCAGCAGCTAGGATGCTTGAAAATGTTCAACCTCTCTTAAACCCATAATGTCTCTTAATTGGGTAGCAGCAATATAAATACCTCACGTCTCCGTGGACAGGTGCCAGTAACTGTATTACAGGGTCATGCAGGAATCTGCATTGTTAAATAAAAGAATATCCACATGCAAAAAAAAGCTAAATGTACTTTAAATAACATCTATGAAATGTGTGTCATATCATCAATAGACTAAATCAATATGAATGACACTAATGTCTTAAAGCAGAGAAATCAATGCCAGATTGGCAGATGCCAATAAAGATATAAGGGATTCAAAATGTTTATATATCAGCCTTGTATATATCCTTTATGTATTAAATAAAAGTGTATAAATACTGTCAGCAAATTTAAATTTAAGTGTCAAACATCGTTTCTTCAGCAGATCTTGAATGCGCCAAGGAATTAAAAATATTTGGAATAGGTTATATACCTAATTGTTCTCTTTTAGAGTGTCCTTAAACATTTTTGGCTACAGCTTTGTGGGCTAACTTGGCATGTGGGTTACTCTTCCGGTAGTCGCTGTGCGTGCAGTAGCTACCAGAACACACAAGTACTTGTTGAGTATTACATAGCAGTGTGTAATGTACTAAACACCGTATTTTTTACTGCAATATACTGCAAGTATAGCCACTCTGATGACCGCCATGTGGAATAACAAGTGTGCTCAGCCCTACAGGTACAATATCTATGGGAAACAGGGTCATTCCAGTGGTCAGGAGCTACTGCAGGAGCAGAGATAGGTTCTCCGTGTCAATTAATGGGAACAACAGAAGCTGAACTTATCAGCGAGCGCAGACCTCCTGAGCCCTATCTGAGTGGTGACTAGAAGGAAACTGTTACTCGCCTCGCGTCTGCAACATTCCCCTGCAGCATTTAACAAAGCCTTCAAGGCTACTGCCGCTTATTGATTGTAGAATCCGGCGCTAAAATAATTGTTTTTATTATTGGAATGGAAGCTTTGTGTAGAAAAAAATAAATAAATAAATAAGTGAGAAGAATTGATCACAGTGAGGGGGAAGATGTGTTTCCCCTCACAAAGTAAGTGACACTCACCTCTACAATGTCAGAGTTGGTTCTGCTCTCGTGGGGCTCGTTGTACTCTGTATATTTCAGCAACACTTTGTCCATGTCTGTGCTGGCGTATTGGAACAGTTTGTTAGAGCTGTTGAAAATGATGAGGGCTATCTCGCAGTCGCACAGTACGCTCAGCTCGTAGGCCTTTTTCATCAGGCCGAACTTCCTCTTTGTGAAGGTAACCTGAGGGACAGACGGGAAACAAAGTCATCCATCACAGTTGGAAAACTCAGCTTCTAAATTTAAAAAGGAAAACAAAGCATTCGAAAACAGTGTAGCAACGTGTAAAAGTGATACATTTGCAATGTTACTGATGACATGAAGCAGTATTTTATTCTTGCAACTCCGTATCTATAATACAATTATCATATATTGAAGTAAACAAACAGATGATGTCTCATTTGTACCAATAGCTGTCAGAAACTGTAGCGAAATGCAACATTTACATTGAGTCTGATGGAGTAAAAGTACCACGAAATGGTAAGCAAATACATTTAGTCCAACGCTGTAGCGGCGTCCTCTAAATTACAACTCTGGAGCTCAATCTGGCCCAGGCTTAAGAGCTATGGAACCGAAAAATAAACACTCTCAACTGGCGTAGAGAGCCATGTAAACAGTCTCATTACGTTACAACAATGTTACTGTGACCAAGGTGACATATAACAAGATCATTCCTCCTTTAGAAATGATTGCAGTAACATAGTGCCTGTCTGTAATGTCTAGTTATCAGGCCAGAGGTCAGTGATAGAGGCAGGAGTCAGCGAGCTGAGTCAGAGCTTTGGCAACAACAGGGGGCCATACATTACTGTAGCCCCTGACTCCATATACGGAGAGCTATCTCTGTAGTGCAGCATAAGCCTTGTAACATGAGCCCTCAGATGGGACTTCAGGTCATACATCACTCCAACGGTAATGCAACCCTCGCTGCAAAGTGACTTTATGTCCTGTATATCTGCTGTGGTCACCTCAGACACATGCACACATGTCATTATGTTGCACACGCCGTTACAGTCTGCTCATTTTTGCAAGAAAAAAAACAACCGTCGAACGAGGGAGGACGTTCTCTCATTTGGTTTTCAAAAATAGTTTGAAATCGTATATTTGAAATCGTGACCGTGGCCCGGAGTATTTCTTCACTCCAGACATCCCAATCCAATTTAAAATTTAAAATTCTTGAAATGACTAGGTTTAAAAATAGGAGTTATATCAATTGGCACGTTGTCTTGCAGTCACATAAAGTCCCGCCTGAACAAAATTTATTTCAAGGTGAGTTGCTATGTGACGGCAGACAAGGTGACCAATCTCTGGTCTGCTCCTACCCAACCAGCTGAAACTAGTCTCCTCTCATGAACACCGAGGCTGCCACTTGCTCATTCACCTGCTCGCATATTTGTTTGTTTGCTCAGCCAACCGGAATGTATGGACTGTCGTGTGGGGAAAATGATTAACAAATTGTGCGCTCTTTAGGAGATGAATGCGGCTGTTAAGCCATGGAGATGTCACCTTTCAGCAGGAAGTCCAGAATGAGACACTGAGCGAGGACTTTGTTCCACCTGGATGCGTGGCAGAGTGCTGAGTGCAGGGCTGCTGACCCAGGCATCGCTTCATTTCAACCTCAGCAGCCGCACTGAGAGTTGGCCCCTGCCCCAGCCACAGCGCAGCACCCTTACGAAAGCCGTCTCCTGGTCACGCTACCGTTAAAGGTGGCTTGCACATGACTCTTCTGTGCATACAATTATCTTTAATAGAGAAAGAAGCAGGCCATTGTATGTTTTTTCCCTTTTTTTTTTTCTCATTTTGTTACGATATGCATGAAGTTAATTTGATGGTGAATTAAACACAACAGCTCAGAATAACAACATACCAACAAATATAAATATAACCTAAATCCATCCCATCTGGTGAGACAGTGGCAAACCACAGACGTCCTTGAGGTCAAAGTGGGAGGATCACTGAGACGAAGACACAGACAAAGACGGATGACTTTGTGCTCCTATCGTAAGAGATGATGCACATTTACAACAGCGGGAAGGATCCGTATCAGCTGTGTCGTAAAGCTCTGTGCACTAAAAACTTAAAGCTGTTCTGACAATGTCGAAAAAAGAAGAGATGCAACTGTTAAACTTCCAATGTATTGGAGTGATTCCAACTTTCTTTCGCCCTGTGATAAGGTCACAATAACAGCTCACACAATACCAGACGGATAAGGGACTATGCTAGCAGTTCATTTAGACTGTGCTCGGCTGAAAACACTGACCTTTCAAGAAGCTCTCAAAAGATGACAAAGTATTTCGGGTCCAATTTGCACCTTGTGCATTTACAACGTTTCATCCCACCGCTTTTCAACCCGTCTGCACGTCTTTCACTGCTAACAATTGTACGATATATAAAAATCTTTGCTGCAACGAGCCCGACACACACACACACACACATCCACAGACAGTTGATGTGTCAATCAAAAGGTTTATCAATGTCTGTCCTCAGGCTGAGGTGCCAAGATGACAAACAAGACATCTGTGACTGTGAGTGCAGCTGTGACTGCTGCATGGCAGGAGATGTCTGAGTCACTAACACCTTCAGCAGGGTGAGGAGCTATAAGCCTTATTAGAACCTCATGTCACCTCTGATGGCCCCCATGGCAGACATGAGAGCAAGCTTGAGAGACAGCGAGGTCTGGCACCAGCTGGCAGAGTGACCCGCGCCCAGTGGCTGCTGCCCTGGCTATGCGGTGCCAGAGAGTGGGGGCCTAGAAGATTGGCCAGGGCCAATGCAACTGTCTGCCTGGATCATCTCTCCCTGGGAGAGCCGAGCGCCCCAGGACCCCCATGTGGACAACCGAGGGAACAAAGGCCTTGTCCGGGGTGAGAATGACCTTGAAACCTACAGTATCCCTGACTGATCCTGATCCGGAGGAGAGGATGTCGGGGTGGACTTCAAAACCTAAGGTTTCCTAGAAATAGCTCCGATCAATAAATAATTGGGGCTGAATACAGGCCTTGATACATTCTAAAAGGACCACTTTACTACATTTATGTCACCATAAATATTTTTTCATGTTCCAAATGTGACAGTGATTTCATGAAATGTTGCAAGTAGACGAATAACCTCCTTATACTGCAACACAATGGGTCGCTATCACCTCTACATCTTCATCTATAGATAGGTGATGTTTATCTATAAACAAGGATTTCACCTGCCAAAAACACAATGATGACGACTCGGACCAACAGGAACGGGTGAAGGCCAAAAAATGTGAGGTAGGTTTTGCTCCCATGGGAGAAAGAGAGAGCTGCTCTGTGCCTACAGGCATCCGTAGTGCCAGAGCCAAATTCAAAAGGACACATAACACTGGTAGGCAACAGCAAAAATCATGAAACCTTTAATGACTAGGGCAATTACCCCCAGTGAGCCTGCTTAATAGCATCCAGAGGACGTAAGTAGATGGTGCTCTCGAAGGCCGGTGGGAGACGCCCACACAAAATGAAATCATATTAGTCATTATTTTGTGTATTTATAGAATATAATTTCTAATAAAAACATGGAGATCAGCACCCATTAAATGTCTAGCAGGCCTCTCTATTGGATTAACCTCTCTGGGAACCTAAAAAATAACTTTACATTCACTGCCCAATCAAGAGTCGGCACCCATTTGTGCCTCAACTGCTCGTCTTCCTTCTTTCACTGAGCCACCTGAGATCTAGATCATCGCGAACATTTTTCACCCTCCGGTATTCACAATTGGCGTCATGTCTTCAGCTGCTACCTGGCAAGTCCTGTGTCGTGTACGCTGCCCAGATGGCACTCGCGGACTCCCACGAGTCCAGCTGCCTCTGACACAGCTGGCTGCACCAGGACTGGCTGAATTTCTGCACCGCGTGCTTCGCGCTCCCCAGGGAGGAACGAAAAGACGAAAAAAAAAAAAGGTTTTGTCCGGTCTGGCTCCTCTTTGAACTTTACTTGAGAAAAGAGTGGGAAGGCCTATCAAGAATAACAATACGTAAAACACAACACAGAACACACATCCCCGTGGATGATACATGCGTATGAAACTGCCAGGCATGTCGAGCTGTGTAGGAGCCACAAAGCCCACCCCGCTCGCTCTCTCCCTCCTACACACAGAAACACACAAACAGCCAATTGCGTAAACTTGTTTGAGTCTGTGCGCGATAGCTCGAAGGTGTCTATGTCAGAGTCTCAAAAGGTAACAGTTGCTGTGAATGCCGTAAAATCAAGAGAATCAACCACGGTGGTGCTGGTATTTTGCATTCATTTGCAATCAGCGTGTCAGTCTGGCTGATGACTCTTCCGCTCCGGTGTAGGATTATCAGTCATGCAGGGCAAGGCTCAGGAACTGGCTCTTCATCATCCTATGCATGACAGGACCTTTGCTGCCTTCAAGTCACCTCGTTGTCCTCAATGTTAACTTCTGCAAGTCTACGCAGCAGAGACGCGCACGCGTAAATCGATGCACGGCGCCAAAATGCGTTGTGATTATTAAGTCTAACTAGCAATATTGAAATATCAGCGGACCTCAGCCTGTGTCACTCTGTGTCATACATACTGACAGGTTAACAGTCCTTCCAGAGAACATATAGCAATACTATCTAATTAGCACACATTGTCATTATAATGCTACGAGTATGGATAGCTAGCAGCAGAGCGACATAGATAAGGATTCAAATTGTCTCCTGACAATGGGGACCATATGCTAATGGGTATCCCCCCTTGGTTAGGAGCACGCCCCAGGGAGATAACACTGTGTGCTTCAACCCCAAAGGGGGAAAAAAAAACACAGAAACGCACACACATACATGACTTTATACCGAGGCTTTATTTTACCACGGCGGCACATTGTCATAGCTGCTGAGCCAGCTGAAACCAGCTAAATGCAGAGAAACGCCTGTATTCTGCTGATAAACACTGGACCCTGGGAAACACATTAATCATAAGCAGTGTCTCTCTCTCATTAGCTCCACTTAACAGCGAAACAACAGGGGAAAAAAAGAGTCTTTCTTC
>CAAKHC010007447.1:4392-19165 GCA_901007825.1 Macroramphosus scolopax | reverse complement strand
CATTGATTATAAGACATTCCTTAATTTTTTTCTGCTCAATCTGGCTACAGGTTCCAAAGGAGACATGGGTCCCATGGGATCTCCTGGACCTAATGGAGGACCCGGTGGCCCCGGTGGACCCGGTGCGCCAGGTCCTAAAGGTATTCAAATTAACACCCGCTCCATAGCTCACTCATAACTCTTACATACAGACTTGGCTGGTAACCATAACCTCCTTCATGGAAGTAATCTAGTGATGACGCACCAACACAATCGGAATCTATATTTTCTCTTCTCCAGGTGAACCCGGATTCACAGGTAGGGATGGGGTTCCTGGCGGTCCTGGTGGTAAAGGAGAAAGGGGCGACACTGGCCTCCAGGGACCTCCAGGAAGCAGCCCACCACCACAGGCCTTAAAGGGAGCCAAAGGAGACTCAGGACTACCAGGTACAGAACATCCTCCCTGCTCTTCAAGTGCTCGATGACACAAGAGAGTATAAGATCATATCAAACATATCAGATTAACACTCACTGTACTTCTTTTTTTGTGGTTCTTTAGGTGGACCAGGTCTTTCAGGTCAGAAAGGTATCCAAGGTGTGTCCGGTGACCCTGGACTGCCAGGTGGAGATGGACGTCCAGGACTTCCTGGACCCTCAGGTATGGGTTTACTGTCCATAAAAGCAAATGCATGCACACAAACACACACTCATACAGACAGACCTCCAACATGTTGTTTCCAATGTGCGCAGGTCCCAAGGGAGATCCTGGCTACTCGGGAGGCCCAGGTGGTCCTGGTGCTCCAGGACTTAAAGGCAGCATGGGAGAAATGGGATTCCCAGGTGGGTTTAAACATCTGAAAGCTCTAATCGAAGTTCATACTTTCTGGGATGGACTTAGTTCAGTCCCAAAATGTCCTCTAAAGTTTGAATTAAATGCTGACACCCTTTATGTGCACAGTATTTACAATTTGATTGCTGTTTTCACAGGACCATCAGGGCAGAAGGGTCTACCAGGTCTGGCAGGTCGGCCAGGAACCCCGGGACAGCCTGGAGGATCTGGTTTCCCTGGAGCTAAAGGTGAACCTGGTTCTGCTGGAGTTGGACCACCTGGACAAACCGGACTTAAGGTAGAGATTGAACCACAGACGTGTCTGAGTTGATGAAGACTATGAATTGAAATCCCCAAATCACTTTGTCTCTTGCAGGGAGAGCCAGGCCAGCCAGGCTTCCCAGGGGGCCCAGGAGCGAAGGGAGGTCCAGGATCACCCGGCCTCCCAGGTTTACCTGGAGGACCAGGTGTCAAAGGCGACCCCGGCCTCCCAGGATTCCAAGGTATGGGGCTTTCTTTGAATCTGTTGAAGTCGAGTTAAATTTATTGATGCATGACAAGATGGATTCTTGTTTTTTTCTCTTCATCTTCTTTGTCTGATCTTCTGCCAGGTTCTCCTGGTATCCCTGGCCCGAAGGGTCTCGATGGTGGGCCCGGTGGCCCAGGTCTCACTGGAGCTCCTGGAAGACCAGGAGAGTCTGGCCGACCAGGAGGACCAGGGTTGCCAGGAGACAAGGGTCAGGCAGGTCGGGATGGGATCCCAGGACCTGCTGGAGTCAAAGGAGAGCCAGGTAATCTTGCTAAATCTATTTTGATGTGTAGAATTGGAAGTTTACACTGTTGGGTCAAATTTGCTTCAAAATTCTTTTGGTTTTTTGCAGATTTGTCTAATTTCTTTTATTGTTATTCCAGGGCTTCCTGGTTACGGTGGTCCAGGTGCTTCTGGGCTTCCAGGGTTGCCAGGTTAGTGCCCAGCCATCTCACACACACACACATTTGTTCTATTTATGCTGCACAGTGTTGTAACTATCCTCTTATATTCTCTGTTAAGGTGCTAAGGGAGACCCAGGTTTTTCAGGCCCCCCTGGAAGTCCTGGATTCCCCGGTTCAAAAGGAGAGAGTGGCTTCCCCGGCCTCCCTGGTTCTCCAGGCGCCAACGGCCCTCCTGGACCTCCAGGACTGGCTCTGCAGGGCCCCAAAGGACTCAATGGACCCCCAGGACCACCAGGAAGAGCAGGTAAGCAACTCGATATAGTTATTGTCACCACCTGTGCTGTCAGAAGTTGCTGCCTGGTTTGCTGATACCGTAATTTATTTGGGCGGAGTGCAGTTGGGCTGTGTGGCTCATCAGTGGGCCAGACCCATGTTGCTGTGTGGCCAGTTTGCCTCACCTTCTTCATCCCTCACACCACAAACACTAAACCAGGCAGCAACTGGCAGCTCCACCTTAAATGTGAATGCTTTCATCTCCATGATTGATTTGCATGGGACCTTGTTTCACCAATCACCACCACTGGTGTACATCACTGTCTGAGCACACCTGTCCGGTCTGAAACACTGAGCACCGATGATGAACGCTGTCTCACCCGGAAACATCGGGGTGTTTGTCACCTCCAATCATTGTCAGTCACCGGGGTCGGACCTCACCGCAAAAGAGCATGGGTCATTGTCACTTTGTCATTTGTTCCACCACCAATCAGTTGGTCCACGTGTCCTCACCTTCCCGTAGTGGGAGTCTGTAATCTGTCCACAGTCTTGAAGTACCGTCTATGTTTGTGTGTTTTTGTGTTGTGATTCATTTTTGAGTTGATGAAGGTGTGAGACAGCAGAGCCAGAGTCCAACCGCCGACCTCTCGACCGCAGTCATTCAGGAGAAACCAATCACAAATTGTATCAATGCCTTTGAAGCAAACCTGCATGACAGGACATCAATTTGTTTTTAAAAACCCAGCTGTCGTCAGACAGTGAAGCAGAGCGACAGGTTCAGAGTTGGTCTTCCTGGCTTTGCTGTCCTGCGTTTGTTGTGTCCCACCAATCAGCCGTCAGCATGGACACTGTCCGTCCCGACCGACACACACCAGCACCCTGATGTGTTCATGCATTCTACACAGCGATGCACTGAGAATGATGTCATCATCCCGTGCAACGAGTGAAAGGGAAAGAATACGAATATAGAAACAGAATATCACCTGAATTATATAAAATTTGATATGAGATTTTCTATTCATTCACATGTTAAACTGTTAAAAAAGCAATAGGTTTCGTTAGGTAACTGTCAGGACAGTTTTGTTTGTGCTATGACATGTGACCTCTTGTTCCCTGTGGCGTGGCCTCGTCCCCTCTCGTGATGACGCGTGCCGCCGGCCACCACAGGTCCCTCAGGTCAGATGAACGGCGTCCAGACTTTTATTCCCTGCACGTCCCTTACAGCTGCTGCTGTGCCACACTGGCTTGACTTTAACACCACTGTGTGATCAACAGGAAGAATATCACCTGAGAACAGTCGGGGGGGAATAACTGCATTATTTAATTTCTCTTTCTCTAACACCTGCCCCTCTTTCACTTTCCATGCACACTGATGGTCACTAAAACGCACCTTTAACAAGTAAGCACCTTTTTTTTTAAAAAAAACAATTGGGGGTTCATGCAGATAATGCACCTGATAATTTAGCACTAGCTGAATTAGCATGTTATCTAGATCACACGTAGAACCTTTAATGACACGTAACAAATAGTTTGTGCACCGAGATACGACCACGGGACTAACTCACCTGGAACACGAGAATCAGTTTGTGTCGCACCTTGTGATTAAACGTTATGTTCAATGCACTGAAATGTGTTAGAATAAAATACGTAAGTAAGATTCAGTAAGTAATCCCAAACTTACTCCCAACTCACTGTGAGATTTTGTAGAAGATATAATTCTTATATTTTTGGGAGCTTTCATGGCGTCTATGTTTATCTGGTTGTACCACATCTACCACGAGACTTCCCAGTTCAGATAAGTCCACAGTGAGCTGGGAGAGGTTTAAGATTACAGTGTGTAAGTTGAACGGTAGTTATCACTTTATTTATGCACCAACTCGTCAGCAGTGGATTAAAATAAACTGAAGTCCTCAGGTTATCTGAGGACTTCGTCTTGTTGTCTAGTCTGACTGTATTTCTGTGCCGATGCTTCTGCTGCTGCCTAAACCTCCTCTTCTTTTTTGCTGCGTAACCGTCAACCCTGCTCCCCGGGAATCCTGGGCACCCCAGGTCCTGCAGGTTAGACTCCAGTGGTTTGATGGGATTTTCTTTTTGTTTTATAAACTCTATGAAACGGGATTTTGGGGGGAAACAGATGGAGATGTTTAAAGTGGTGTCTCATGCAGGGTTGGGGTCGATTCACCTCAAATGCTCTTTGATCGATGCGTAGGACTTTTGAGTTCCTGCGTTACAGTGAAGGGGAATTCATCCCAACCCTGCTTTCTTCATCTGGATCAGCTCCTAAATCATTTGTTTAGTGTTGTAATATGTCGGTCTGTTTGTATTAACTTGCAGAGTGTTTAAACGAGTTGAGATGTTCATGTGTGGACTAAAAAAACTGCATGTCAGCGGTTCTGTTTTGACCCTCTCTTCACTCCACAGGACGGGCTGGAAGTCTCATTCAGAAATGTTCTTAATCACGTTGCTAAAAAGAAACTTGAGCCTATAAACACGTGTTCTTGTTTTATTCTGATGCTATGTGACCGTGTTGGGCTTCAAAAGTCAACCTGTTCATGTTTGATTTGATGAATGGAAGCTGAACCCTGAAGAATCAGGAATGTAACTGACCTCTGACCTTTACCGTGAAGGTGCACCTGGCCCAGAAGGTCCCCGTGGGCCCGGAGGAAGTGGCGGAGTCAAGGGAGAGAAGGGTATTTCTGGTGCTCCCGGTCAGGCAGGCTTCCCTGGACAGAAAGGAGACGTCGGCTCTCCAGGATTCTCAGTAAGAACCGATTCAATGAGGCGGATCTTTGTTACATTAAACCTTCTTTACGATGCTGAGAGGGATCGATCACCAGCTAACTGCATTGACCTCTCTGTTCTCAGGGTCCCCCTGGTTCTCCTGGTTCCCCTGGTGCAAAGGGAGATATCGGTCTGCCCGGCGTCCCCGGATTCCCCGGTTCGTCAACAATAAGGACATTTGTCTAAAACTTCTTTCTACTCATAGAAGTATGTCAAGCGGCCATGTCCTAAAGATGTGTTGTGCTTGTATCTGTAACAGGATCAAAGGGAGACCCTGGAATTCCGGGTGGTAGCGGCCTTCCTGGAGATCCTGGAGATGTTGGACCTTCTGGTGAGTGAACACATTCACCTCGTTAGTGACACGTGTGAATTGATTTTTACAAACTGCTCCTTTAAATATGTATGTTCTGTCATCATTTCATTATCCTTTGACCTCTAGGCCCTCCTGGTGACCCCGGTGTCCCTCCGGCGCCCATCGTTGTGAAGGGAGAGCGAGGACCCCCTGGCTCTCAGGGTCTGCCTGGTGGTCGCGGTCAACCTGGCTCACCTGGACGTGAAGGACTCCCAGGTCGGACACTTGATTGGGAACTGATGTTTGCAGATGTTTTATCTGTAAAAGTACAAGAAACAAGGTTCATTGTACAATACAGGATTCAAACCTTCCTGACTTGTCTCTCTGCCTTCAGGTTCGTCAGGAGAACCCGGAGATTCTGGTCTGGAGGGTCCACCTGGCTTCAGCGGTCCATCTGGCAGGAAGGGAGATAACGGACCTGCTGGTCAGCCTGGTGAGTTAAACGGTGGCCGGTAGTATCAACAGTATTTAAGTGGAACAATCTCTACGATGGTCTAACCATGTGTTCCGATCCCAGGTCAGCGTGGCTACCCTGGTCCCCCCGGTTCAGATGGTCCACAGGGTCCTCCTGGTCTTTCAGGATCAGTCTCAGCAGCTCACGGCTTCCTCATCACCCGACACAGCCAGATCCAGGAAGTGCCGTCGTGTCCACCAGGAACGAACGTCATATATGACGGATACTCCCTGCTGTACGTGCAGGGCAATGAGCGGGCGCACGGACAGGACCTTGGTACGAGGATACTTTGTTAAATTACGCCTTTATTTTTTCTCCTTTGTTACGTATATTTGACTCTCCTGCACTGTCTTCCAGGCTCGGCCGGCAGCTGCCTGCGCAGGTTCAGCACCATGCCCTTCATGTTCTGCAACATCAACAACGTGTGCAACTTCGCCTCCCGAAACGACTACTCCTACTGGCTGTCCACGCCGGAGCCCATGCCCATGTCCATGGCACCCATCACCGGGGAGAGCATCAAGCCTTTCATCAGCAGGTAGGGATGGACGGACACATGAGGTGACGGACGTGACGGGGGCGTGGCCGTCCGTTTCACACCGTGCTTGTGTTTGCGTGTCCAGGTGTTCCGTCTGTGAAGCTCCAGCCATGGTGATCGCAGTCCACAGTCAGACCATCCAGATTCCCAACTGCCCTGCGAACTGGAACTCTCTGTGGATCGGATACTCTTTCATGATGGTATGATATTCACAACATGCACACATGAGGTCATCCAGAAACACATGTAAGTCCTCTCATCTTTGACCCCTCCCCCCTGCAGCACACCAGCGCCGGTGCAGAGGGCTCCGGCCAGGCTCTGGCCTCGCCCGGCTCCTGCCTGGAAGAGTTCCGCAGCGCTCCCTTCATCGAGTGCCACGGCAGGGGGACGTGCAACTACTACGGCAACTCCTACAGCTTCTGGCTGGCCACCGTAGACGAAAATGAGATGTTCAGGTACAGATGATGAAAATAGGTGGAGGAGTGGAGCCTTTGCAAAGGCTTTAAAATTTTATGCATGAATCTTGACGAAATGTATCCACCTTTGACCTTGGTGCTTTGTCCCTTACAGTAAGCCCCAGTCAGAGACCCTCAAGGCGGGTAACCTACGAACGCGCGTCAGCCGTTGCGTGGTCTGCATGAAGAGCACGTAACGGCACACAGCGAACCCACAAACCATCTGCTGCCATAACGAGAGATGAACGACGGGGGACAAGTCGGGGCCACGGTGACGGATAAGCTGTTGATGTGGCGACGAGGTGGAATTAAAATGGTGCATTGTCTTCCGGGAACTGGTGCTACTGTGCAACACAGCTTAAAAAAAAAAAAAAAGAAAGAAAAAAAAACTGACGTAAATAAATCTTTACATTTTGCTTTGTTTTTCTTAAGAAGTACCTCAAAATGAAAGCAGACAAAAAAGATACCCGCGAAAAAATGGTGCCATGATGGATGTGTGACAACAGATGTTTCATTCTTCTCCCTTCTTTCCCACAAGGATCTCTCCTTTCTCTCTTTTTTTTTTTTTTTTTATATAAATCACTTTTGATGTTGGTACAACAGAAACGGTTCACCCTTCTAGTTGTTTATTGTTTCTGGCCTTATTGATGAGGAGTGGATGGTCTCCACGGTTACCAAAATCGGCACTTTGACTTCGGAACATCCAAGATGCGTGATGCACTGACTCTGAGCTTTCCTTAGTGAGACTGATGCCTTTTTTTTTTTTTTTCTTACGACTAGCTCTTCCTTCTCTCTCTCTCTCTCTCCGTCATTTTCCTGTCGTTTTACGTTACATTCGGTGGTACTAACCCTGCTGCAGCACGCCTGCTTAACCATCAGCCTTTTTTTTTTTTTGTAAGTAATAAAATGTGTATATTGTGTAAAACACCTTTTATTTTTAGTGTATTAGGTCTTGAGTCGGTACCCGCTGTTTGTTCCAAGACAAGTTTTCCAGGTTCTTCTTAGCTTCCTCACTCACTGACACGCAGGCACACGCAGACACCCACACACACACACACACACTCATTTGCTCACTGACACACTCAGATATTGTACAAAGTAAGGCTTTTATGAATGAAACAGTATTTTATATATAATAAATATATATTTTGAAAAAAGAGGATAACAAAGGTATATAAACTTATTTGGCTGTAGGGAGACTGTTGACTGTTTTCAACCACAAAACAAAGGTCAGGCATTTCACACTAAAAAGAATAAAGCGAACCACTGAGCAGACAGAGACATGTTCCCGAAAAATGACCAGGTTTGTATGATATTAATGGTGCCAATCACTTAAAACCTTTTGTATTCAATTTGTAGAATTAAATAAATGTAATGAATTAAAGGGGGATTTTGCTTCTAGGTAGTCTAATGATTTGGGGGAATGTTAGAGGACAAAGAATTTAGATTCAGTCTTGGCTCCTTGAAAAGGAAGAAACACAATACTTGTTTGTATTCTTGTTTTTAATATTTCCAGGTGTTTGGCTTTGCTTTACAGAGACGCCCTGAATTTTTTTTGCACCCAAAAAAACCTTTAAAATTCAATTTCGCTGGCTTGAATTTGTGTCAGTCTGTTCACTTAAATCCGGTGTAACAGTCCTCAATGTGACACCTGTCTCACATCGGATGTACTGTAAGTCTACCAGAGCTGTTTTAGGGGGAAATACATTTTTTTTTCTCTGTGATTTTATTGTTATTGTTATTTTACAAAAAGTGCTTTTATGAATTCTAATTTTGTCAACCTGGGGTGCGATTAAAAATGTGTATTTTTTTTTCATGTTATGTTATCCAGATGTTGTTATAAACTTTTAAAACTGAAATAAACACTATGTCCAAAGTTTCATCTTCTGAATTAGTATGATTATCAACAAAAAAAGTAATTTGCATTTTCATTATCTGCTCTAAAGATTTGTTTCGAACTCTCTAGACAAGGTTTGTTTGTTTGTTTGTTTGCTATATAAAATTGCGTCGTTAGTTTGTTCGGAGTCCGAGCGTCGCTGCGTGAGGAGGCGTGGCTTCCCTGCAGGGCCTAAAGATCTGTAAACATTAAAAGTTAGTATCTCAAATCATTTCAAAGATGTCTTCTAACCCGTCGTGGGCGACCAGCAGATGGTAGCATCATTGCACCGTGCAGCACCACCCAACATCTTAAACACTGACAAGAGCTTATTTCTTTACATGCTTTCCGTGCATCAGATGTTACTTTCCCTCCTCATATTGTAACTCGGGTACACCGGGGTGCTCATGTAAAAATAAAAATGCATTAACTAAAGCGACGCTTGAATAAGAATACAAGAATAATCCAAGGAGTGCAAACATTGTGGAGTATCTTTTGTCCCCTCTTCCAGTGGGAGCTTTTGTTTTGGTCTCCTAAGCTGTTGGAGGCTCCAGGCTTTCTTTACTAATCTACTTCCTGATTAGTATTGGCTGAGCTACAGACAAAGGAGAGGATCGGAGGTGAGGTGGTCGGTGTTTGTACCCGGGCAAGCTGTTTAGAGCATCAACTGCCTGCTGGTTCCTGGAAGGACCTGCTGATCTTTTGTCCCAGCGTATTTTCCCCCCCCGGCTTCCACTCGCGACGCAAAAAGTACATTTGGCATGTACAATGAGACACAAAGCTTCTCTATCACATGGTGAGGAGGCCGGGAGGGCGGCCGCCTGGTGTGAAGAGAGACACAGATTATGTTTCTGGCGCTCAACAGCTGAGCTTAAGTGTTCTTAAGAAAAGATACAGGATGCAGTTTTTCAGCGTCAGCAAGAATGTGTGCTTACGATTCATTTTAAATTTGACCTAAATCCACACATGCTTATTATCAGCATCACCACAGACTATTTATTTTGACCGTTATTTGTGCTTAATCCACATAGCAGGTAAAAGAAAAAGGCTTGTAAACAGGTGTGAACAATAAAAACCTGCATTAGTGTCTTTTCTGGCGACTTGTGGAGCTCAAACACAAAACTTTAAGTATTTAGAAAAGATAAACGATAGAAAAGATGATCTCTGTCATCCTGTCGATGACAGAAGAAAGATAACGTTTTAACTTCAGCAGAACAGTGGGTGTGGATGTTGTTCGCCCATTTAATGGCCGTTATCACCAGGAGAAGAGATTTGAGGGGGCGGAGCTCTACTGTACTTTGTAAAACAACGTGTACTGTGAGTGGCAGGCGACCGAAGTGCGTCCGACAGTAGCTGGAGGCACCAGGGGTCCAACCTGGACTGCTCACCTGTCAATCACAGCGCTGACACCAAGAGACAGACAATCACATCTCCGATTAACTGCATGTTTTTGGGGTGTGGAAAGAAACCGGAGCACCCGGAGGAAACCAGGGCAGGGAGAGAATACAAACCTCACACAGAAAGGCCCCGTGATTCAAACCCAGATGTGTCTTACTGTGAGCTGACAATGCTAACCACTGAACCACCGTGCCGGCTACTTGTGATAACATTCATAGAGGTTGAACTGACTACAACTTGTCAGGAGGACATGACTCTGGCGACTTCTGGTGCCTATATGTCAGCTGTCGCTCTTGCTTCCAACATCTTATTATAAGATGTGCATGATCTGATCTTTGCTTTCTAAACGTTTCTAGCATGTGACGAGGAGGCGGAGAGCAGAGGTCGCCGGGGTTGTGAAGACGAATGCTGCCGCTGACCGTCAATAAGGTCAGCAGCAGATGAGACGTGGTCAGGTGGAACTCTGACGTTTGGAAACCATCTGTGTGTGTGTGTGTGTGACGGGGGAGCTGCGGGATTCCAGGGAAGTCAGATACACTCGCTGACGAGGAAGCTAATAGCTGCGCTAATAGCGGAAAAGTTGCACTAATCACATACTGGCAGGGTGGACCGCAGACCTTTGCCAACATTGTACGCATAGACACAGAGGCACGCCAACACCGCCACACAACAACGCACACCAAGGGTTGTTTTGAAACTCTAGCGCGGGTCGACATCCCCACTGGGCCCTCTTGTTCGTCAATCAGTAAGGAAACTCTGGCGGGTCACATGCTGGCGGTGGAATGCCTCCTGCTTGGTTCCTCGTCTTCGTCGCACACGCATTCTCAGAGGTCACCTCCAACCCTCAGGGTGGAGGTCTGTCCATCAGCAGGGCAGCAGTGGACGCACGTTCCCCTGGTTAGAGTGCGATTCACTCACAGGGCTTCATCCGGAGGATTAAAGGCCGCGTGTTAGAGAGCGTCCCGTCACCCAGAGGTCACGGTTTCAGCCCCTGCGACAGCACAGCCTGCTCATGTGACTCCAGTGAGTCAACACCTCCGATAATAGGAGATACACGAGGGTTTGAACAACAAGGAACATCTGATAATAGATGCAGATGTTATCTCCGACATTTGAACCTTTGTCCGCCTCGGCCTGCGGTGCCTCTCAAATTAACATCTGAGGTCATGAAATCAGACGATCAGGCTGCTTCTTCTTCTTCTGATTTGCTTTAAGACTAAGTTATCATAAACTTGTGGAATCATTTGAGAGTTTCCTTGCAGAAGACTCGACTTTAAGGTTAATTCCAGCCGACCTGACGGTAATTCATAAGCTCTGAAGCTAAGTGACCTAATTGGCTAACGATGGATTGTTATTGATCCGGTATTGAACTATTGACTTCCCCGTCTCCGTCCAGTCAGAGTGTCCTTTTACCCGTCGTTGTTCTTTAACTGCGAGACACAACCTGAGAGTGTTTTATGACCGGTTCGTCTGCACTATGAACCTTTATGATCCACGTTCTGATCCGGAGGACGAACATTTCCAACAAGCTTTGAATTTGGAATTCATATCAAACTGAAGACTTTTCATCCCTTTTTAATAATTTCTACTTAATTAAATGAGGGGAATTAAGTAGTTTCAAGCACAATTCGGCTCTGGCCGAGTTTCCTCGTGTTCTTCTCCACCCGATGAAGAACTCCTTGTAGTCTTCAGGTGTGATTGCGCTCCTCATGTAACCTCTCTTATCATTCAAAAGTCGTTAAGACGGGAGAAAACACCACGAGAGTAAAGTTCATGAATAATAACGGAGGAGTCATGGAGGACATCAACCTGTTGAGTGGTTCAGTAGCACATTAAAGTTGTTGCGTATCATCACAAGTCTTAGCGATTGCACTATCTGCCCGCGTGTTCGGCACCCGGCCTGTTTATTTACTCTTAAGACCGCAGATAAACCGTCCTGCTGTGTGTGTGTGTGCGGCGTTCAGCCGACCGGCTCTTATGACCGGAGAGGACTTTGGATTGTTTTGACAGTTGGACTTTGGGATGCTGGGCGGATACTTTACTTGAGCCGGATAAACACCCCGTGTGTCATCGGCCGCATGCCATTCATCTGCAGGAGAGAGTCTCGGGGAATGAGGAAACAAAACGCTTGTTTACTGGGCGACGCCCAACGATGAACCAGGTCGCGGTGATCGCGGGGTCACACATAGATGATCAACAGGTCATGTGGTTTCCTGACGAGAAAGTGTGTGCTTATTTGTTTTTTAATGCAATTAGGATTTGGTTTAATTAAGTTTACTTGAATCTCCTGCCAAATAAAAGGTCAGAGGTCACACAGACGTGGATAATGATACACAGAATTAATCTGCAGGTTGTTTACAGGACGACTCATCAAAACTCTCCTGCATGAAGGAAACGTTAAAGAGTTGTTGTGCAACAGTTTGTCAAACAGACCTGAGAGTGTTCGCGCGTCACCGTGACGACAGGCGGAGAACAAAGAAAGACCACGGACACCCGGGCAGTTACATGAACACATTTTTATTGCAATAGCTCTATCGAAAGCAAAAAAGGTTTTGATAAATATAAACACTATGCCGATGCTCAAATCGCCTCCGAATACCCCTCCGACCCCCCCCCTTTCCCTCCACGAGGAAAAAAAAGAGAGAGAGAACAAAACAAAGGGAGGACGCCCGCCGAGGCGCCGGTCAGAACATGAAAAAAAAGCGACAACTTGAGTTTTTCCTTATTTACAGAAGGAGGACCCTTTTTTTTTTTTTCTTCTTCTTCTTCTTTTTCTATTTAGGACGTACGTCGCTGAAAAATAATGCACATACGAAGGATAAACACCTCCACAGTATTTTTAAAACTCTTTCCAGTAAAGCTAATAAACAACAGCATTCAACTCGGAAAATAAGAACACAGGTAGCAGGGTGGGGTCGCTGCTCCGGCCCCCCCGCGTCTGCAGGGATCCTACGGTGTTGTTTTTTTGGGGGGAGGATCCAAGGGGGGGTAGTCGTCACAGCCCGCACCTGATAACAGGGCATCATCCTCATCGCTATGGTTACCACCAACAGCATTTCCCGACTGTACTACACAGCAGCAAATAAACTGTA
Source organism: Macroramphosus scolopax (assembly GCA_901007825.1). Classification (NCBI taxonomy): domain Eukaryota; kingdom Metazoa; phylum Chordata; class Actinopteri; order Syngnathiformes; family Centriscidae; genus Macroramphosus; species Macroramphosus scolopax. The sequence goes on along the minus strand of CAAKHC010007447.1, from coordinate 6,208 downwards.
ATATAGTTACAAAAAATAAACATTAGGCAGAGGTTGTAACCCATTTCTTTATACAAATAACTGCAAAAATGCCTCTTAAAAAAAAAAAAAAAAAAAAAAAGACTAGCGTCGCTTTGTTTCCATAGAAACAAGGTTGCCCCCGTACAACAACCGAGAACAGGATCATTTATCCCTCTGTAAACTAAAAACACAAAGAAATCAAAAGATTAGAGGAAAGGAAAAGATTGCATAATGATGCAGTACCCTAAGTCTTCTCTGCCAGGATTATATATATATAGATATGTATATATATATATATATTACGCAGGGCAGATTTCTTTCTCGTTTGTCCGCCCAGAACAAGAACAAATAATAAATGTTAACAGTTGATTATCAGACATGAGGACACTTCTGAGGTTGGATTGTTGCAAAAACAAACAAGACAAATGAACACAGAATGGGAGCCGGTTTGAATGAAGCGGCGTTAAAGATCAACAGGAAGGCCATCAGACATTAATATCAATTCATTATTTAAGGGGGGGGTGGGGGGGGGCTGTTAAAACCCCCGACGTCGAGCTCTACCGTTTCTTTTGCGTTTAAAACCCGAAGCGTCGCTGCAGCGCACGGACACAATTCATCTCCAAACATAAAGATTCTCGTCTTCGTCAGCCTCACTCGTCTCTTCTGTTTCCCCGCTGGGGGGCAAATTGATCATAATGTACATAGAAGACACGACAAGTTTAAAAACTTTAAGCAGCATCGTGTTGATGTTCACCGCCAGTCAGACCATTTAAAACATGGCAGGTGAGCTCCTCATGTATCGACCCTCCAGAGGGCCACTGGGGGGGGGCAGGTCCTCCTGTACTAGCATCATTAGAAGGAACCTCACAGACAGGAAACAGCTCTCCATCCTCATGTGATCTCTCTTAAAGAAGCTCCTTCCTGTTTGGCTCCGGCACGGCAGGAAGTGACGACATGGATCGGAGGCGGAGCCACTCGGGATTACGACACGCCAGGGACGATAATCTGACCACAAGGAAGTGTTTTGATACCGATGCCGACAGGCTGAATTGTTCGGATGCAGTGAACCGGTGCGAGAAGGGAACTTTCTTTTCATCATTTAACTAATTAAAGTAGAGAAACTCAACAATTCACATTTTCAGCTTCTCAGAACCAGAAACTGGTTGTTTATTTTTCTCTGCTGCTTGTTAAAAGGTATTTAAATGTTTAACTTGCGCTACAGTGTGCTTGACGCCACCACGCTGATTACGTACATGGTCAGCCGACACTCTCGGACGTGGAGCACCAGATGTTCACTGCATCAGCAACACTGTCGATCGCAGCTAACTGACCTGGACTTTCTTTGCCGGTCAGTGCCGCAAGAAACATAATCCTGTGCACGAGCACTCAGACATATATCAGATCAGAGATAGCTCATATCAGAGATAGCTCAGGTGCATCCTCCTCACTGCTGTGCGGGGCTCTAAAAGGCCGACGATGATGCATCGGGCAGATACAAAAGAAAGAGAAAATCAAACACAGGGTGTTAGCATTAGCTGAGACGCTAGGTGAATACTGAACAAAAAGATTGAAATGCTCTGGGCTAGCTGTCAAGTCGTCGCTCATCTCCTTCTATGAACACAGTTGCTAATAGTCAGCGCGAGCAGAAATGTGGGCGTGAAAGTGTGAGCGAGGGGAGGCAGCGGCGAGGGTCTGATGTGTGCGTGTGTGTGTGTGGGGTTGAAACAGGGCAAGTATGCCCAGCGGGCCGGAGCTCGGGTTACTGGAAACCTCTTCACGTCACCCAGAGCCACTGACGAACACCCCGGCATACGTA
>CAAKHC010007441.1:12160-33127 GCA_901007825.1 Macroramphosus scolopax | reverse complement strand
ATCTGTATAACTATATATTTACATATGTATGTAGGCATCAAACCCTTTGCTCTGCTTCGGCTGTGTGGCCACGTTAACAGAACTTGGGTGTTTTGCAGTGAGACCTTACCAGTGGAGTACCTGGGGGGGAAGCCTCTGTGTATGAATCAGTACTATGAAGTGCTGTCATCCTGCCGCATCCCTGGTCTGAAGAGAGACGCAGTGGTGAACCACGCCAAGAGCTCCAGGCCCCCGAAACACATCACTGTAGTGCACAACCTTCAGGTCAGCACCACTTCACTGCTTCATGCTTCAATAAAACAATACATGGACAAAGAAATCTTAATTCAGCTGCAACATGTGAAACAGAATAACAATGAGAAGTCTGACCGAGTCTTGACTGATATGTCCCTCCTTCTCTTGGAATTAGTTCTTCTTGTTGGACGTGTACAACAGTGATGGGACACCACTGACCGCTGATCAGCTCTGTGTTCAGCTGGAGAAGATCTGCAGCTCCTCATTGCAGAGCAACACGGAGCCTGTGGGCATCCTCACCACCTTGCATCGTGACTCTTGGGGCAAGGCCTACCTCAACCTCATCAAGGGTGAGCTACCAGACATGTCTCGTTATATCTACACTTGTAAACTGATGCACTGTGATTCCATAATAGCTTTGTGTGTGCGTGTGTGATGCGGCCAGATGATACGAACAAAAGATCAGTGTCGGCCATCCAGAGGAGCATCTTCACACTGTGCCTGGACGGAGCTACGCCTCGGGTGACGGAGGAGACCTACCGCAGCAGTGCTGCCGTGCAGATGTTGCATGGAGGAGGCAGCCAGCTGAACAGTGGCAACCGCTGGTTTGACAAGACGCTGCAGGTGACCTGATCTCTAACCGTGGAATATTCTAATCTACTTCAGGGGGACTTTGTTATCAAAAGGGAGGAACAAGAAAAGTCTTTGCCCTCTGATTTACGGTCAAGGAGGACAAGTCTCTCTGCAGTCTCAGGCTTTAAAATGGCTTTAAAACTATCTCCAGAATACTGAATTGTGTGTCCTTTCTTGTTGACATCCTGCCTGGAGCTGGTCGGCACTGTTTTCGTCGGTGTCACGTGTATGACGTATTTCTGTTTGCATCAGTTTGAATGTGAGGCAAAAAGCTTGTTTCATGTTACGTTCTCAAAGTTTCTGATCTTTCTTCCAGTTTATCATTGGAGAAGATGGGACATGTGGTGCTAACTACGAGCATGCCCCGGCGGAGGGCCCACCAATCGTGGCCTTGATCGACCATGTTGTGGAATACACGTAAGTACATGGAGATTCTTTCAGGGTCTGTTGGTGTCTGCATTTCCTTTTTTCTCTCGGTATAACATCTTTGAAAGTTCAGCAGCAAGGCAACACTTTGGTAGTAGTGTTGGCATTTGAACCCAGACAACTTGTCATGTGTGCAAACAGGAGGAAGCCAGACATGGGTCGGTCTCCCGTGGGGGCTTTGCCCGAGCCCCAGAAACTACACTTCAACATCACACCTGAGATCAAGAAGGACATTGAGGAGGCCAAATCCAGAATGAACACGTGAGGATAGATTTTATATAAACACACCTAACAACCAGTAAAATAAGTATATCGGTTGTTCCACTGTCCAGAATCATCAGATGTTTCAGCATCCTCCAAACAGCCACCTTTAATGTGAATGTTCTCTGACCACAGACTGGCTGAAGATTTGGATATGAGGGTTATGGTGTTCAACCACTTTGGAAAAAATGTCCCCAAGTCCCACAAGATGAGCCCTGATGCGTTCATACAGATCGCCCTGCAGCTCGCCTACTACAGGTGAGGACCGGGAAGAATCATGTGGAGATGTGCTGTCAAATCGTCAGTACATAAAGTGTGTTTGTGTGTTCTCGTACTGACCTCAACAGGATGTATCAGCGATCCTGTGCCACCTATGAGAGCGCGTCCCTGCGAATGTTCCGACGTGGCCGCACAGATACAATCCGATCAGCCTCGAGTGCCTCAGCAGCCTTTGTCAAGGCCTTCGATGATGCAGCCAAACAGGTGAGATACAACAGGTATATGTGATGTAACAGCAACCATTGTGACGCTGCACCTACCACCTCAGAGAATCAATGAAACCTGCTCAAACCTGTTTTGCACAGAACACAGAGAAGGTCGATCTGATGGAGAAAGCTGTAAAAGCACACAAGTCCTACACAAACATGGTGAGTTCTCACAGCAACAATCATCATGTGAAGACGTCTGGCAGCAGTGTTGTTATTCTTTAGTAGTCCAGTTTTAATTCCTGACTTCCTTTGTGAAACAAACCCCTCGCCTCCTGTTCCAGAGCATTCCACTGCTGCTCAGCGTCATCAAAGGGATAGAACCTGCTCAGCAGAGCAGGCTGTGCCCACATCTGCATCTTTTTACTTTTGTTTTTAGGCCAATCGGCTGGTAGCGAAATAGAGTTACAACAAGAAGACCTTGATCACATCAAGACATAAAGATAAACAATACAGCCTCTATTACCTCTATTTTCCTAACTGATATGACGTCCCATGCACACCCTCGTTACACTGGTCCAGATTGAGGAAAAGCAAAATACACAGCTGTATTCTTCACCCTCTCAGGCGATCAGCGGCCAGGCCATCGACAGACACCTCCTGGGTCTGAAGATGCAGGCTGCAGAGGAGAACCTCTCCGTGCCGGATCTCTTCACAGACGCCTCGTATGCCAAAGCCTTACAATACCGGCTGTCCACAAGTCAGGTATGGGCTGAGGTTTTAATGCCAAACTGATTGTATTTATTCAGACTTATAAACAGTATTGCTTGCTAACACAAGTCATCTTCTGACCGTCCCTGAACAGAGCAGGGTGTGCAGATGTAAATGTCCCTAGATTATATGATCTTATTGACCTTTCCTCCCAAGGTGCCGTCCAAGACCGACTGTGTTATGTGTTTCGGCCCGGTTGTACCTAACGGATACGGAATCTGCTACAACCCCATGGACGACCACATCAACTTCTCCGTATCAGCTTTCAACAACTGCACAGAGACGAATGCAGCACATCTGGCCCAAGCCGTGGAGGCTGCACTGTTGGACATGAGAACACTGCTGGAACAAACTCCGAGAGCCAAACTGTGAAGCTCCTTCCGACTGATCGGACCTCTTGGTAGATGCAGGGCTCGTCTCAGTGACGACTTCAGTGATCGTAGAACCACCGGGTGTGATCAAGTGACATTTGGAAGCCTGCAATCGGTGCAACACCCCCAAGCTACAGTTGGTAGTCTTTAAATGATGCTGAGAAACCTGCTGTGCATTGATTGATGACAACTATTCCTTTGCTGATACAATATGATAAATTACACAATGCAATTTTTGAAGAACTTGTGGTATTTTTTGCCTTCTGGAGAAGCTGATGCTAAAAGTGTTGCTGGCTGTAGCTTCAGCTAATTGTCAAATATCATGACCCACTCTTCTGTTGACAGTCACTGTTTGAGTAGACCAGCACCGATTTGACCAGAAGCCTCCAGTAGAATCCTCTGACCCGAGCTGTGACACGCCAAGGCCACGAGTAGCATTAGCTTCTGACCGTGGTCCCCTTTTTACAAGATGTCTTTAACAACCTTCTGTCAATACTACAGAAAATCTTAAAAAACAGAGATCCACACTGAGGAAACCGGAGCCCTGAAATGTTGCAATTGTTGTCACTTTAATGACCCTGCTCATCCTGGAGGTTTGGCATCTTCATCCTGCTCGTCTTGATTTTTTGTAACACGCATGAATGTTTTCACTGCTGTGATCATCACTGATGTCTTTGATGTTTCTGCTGTAACTTACCGAAAGTGCCGCCGTCTTCTCTGGTTCCTCGTATGATGAAGACCAGTTGCTCATTTTATTTTTCTGATCCTTGAAAGAAAATACAATTAGTAATTATATTTAAGTTTTTAGATAATATATACATTTAAAAATAGGCACTTTGTGTTTGATTGCAGATTCTGTGTTGTTCACTGTGACTGTGTTGTGATTTTCTAAGAATGCAGAAATGTAGAGAAACATGTGAGAAATCCAGAAAGTAGTGCAAATAAATCTAAACAAACGGAGCACTTCTCTTTGTTACTGCATGTTCAGTGAGGCAGGAATACATGTGAAGAAATAAAACAAATATCAGGGTGCTGAGCAGAAGATATGTCAGTGTGACCTCAACATTATTAGATGACGTACTGAACAGTACGAAAATATGTCAAGAGACGACTGAATGAACAATATTTGGTGTAACTCTACACGTACCTCGTATTTACCTCAGTTCCCTCTCTTGGGGTTCAACTTCCTCCATCAAACAGCCGTCCCCATCCCGTCTGCAGCGGCATCACTGGTACTGTTGTTTTTCTGCACTGTAATGCTTCTGCTTCCTTATTAGATTGTTGTATTTAATTCTTTGAAATAAAAGCAATGATGGTCCAGGAACCGGCGCCGCCAGCCAGTGAGGATCCACACAGAGCTGCAGCATCAGTGCTTGGACTGTATGCTAGTTATTGTCCTCAGTTTATCAAATATTCAACTTGAGAGAACATGCTGGGTCACTGTGACACCGCAGCAGCGCCCGAAGCTTCACTGGGTCACTCTGACCGTGTCGTGGTCCGCTTGATTCCTGCATACAGGCGGAGATTAAGTCATCCAGCTCTTCTACAGGACAAACTCTCCCAGCTCAGGGTACCTCTCTCCGCCTGCAGATGGATCTCAAACTTCCAGTCCAAAACATCACCAAAGGATCCATCAAGGCTGCGTTCTTCCCTTCGCTGTACACCAGCTGCTCCTCTTCCTCCCTCCGGACCACAAACCTCGTCATCCTTTCATCCCTGTGCAGTGGACTTACTTACTGCAAACTTACTGAGCACTTACATTTTTTCATTCTTCATATAATCTATATTGTAAATGAGATATATATATATATATATATATATATATATATATATATATATATATATATATATATATTTGGGTATTTAGAGCAATTGTACTTTTATTTTTCTTGTCTACTTGATCGATACTTGATTTTATTATTGCACCTTTATGTTGACTGTGAGCAACAGTTACTCTATAAACTTAATACTGAAATACTTCAGTCAGACGTTCTTCTGCTTTTTTCTGATATAAGAATAACTTGTTTGTAAAGAATTCACAACACAGATGAGCTCAGAATGAACAGCTTGGAAACTATCTATTACTGTGTACCAACAATTCATCAACATCATCATCATTCAGCTGTTGAAACAAAAGACCGATGTCTCATGTTCTCTCTTCTCATGTATGTTTTATAGCTGCTCAATACACAAAGTATTAATTAGAACCACACATGAAGTTCTTGAAGGATCTACGGCAGGTGGTCCATCAGGTCCGTCTCAGACATGTCAGGTTCATGTCCTGCTGCTCATCTCTGTTCCTGAGAACACGTCCTGTCCCTTGTTTATTCATCATAAGAGCAACTCACTTCACTCGGTTACAGTTCAGACACTTAGCTGACGAGGATCATAGAAAGGACGGTGCAGTCACACGACCCGGTCGAGGACACGTTAACAGGGTTTGAAGCGGTCACACTGTGAACCTTTTGGTTACTGGACGGTCTGTTTCCTCCCGTCGCACCTAGCAGACTCCATCATTCATCTATTGTTTCCAGCAGGACAAAATAAACTACCAACATCCTTCAACAGGGAACTGACTTGACTTGAAAAAAAACTGCATGATGTGAAAAAGTTCTTATAAATCTGAAGCTCACAGTTTATTCAACTTATTCATCCTTTGAGTCCTGATTGCTATTAAAATATCTCTCAGTATATAAACAGGCATAGTCGATCTGTACAGGTAGTTCTCCACAGCAGACATGGCATGTGTCCATCTATGTTGGCACTGAGGCAGATGTGTATTTTACAAATGGAGCCGGTGGCGATCAGTCGTCGATGAAGGTCAGCCGACCGGGTCCTTCGTTCTTCATCCAGCGCCGGTACCTCTTCATCCTCGGATCGGTCGCCATCTTCACCTTCATCTCCTCTTCCTGTTCTTTTTTGTACACCTGAGACACACGAGGAATGTTGACACTCACTACATGATGGTTTCCAGTGGCATGTTACAGTCGATGCACACTGACTCGCTACGTCAAACACAGGACGGGACGGAACCAGGGAAGCTTCGAATGACTCTTCGTATCATCGTCGACACGGCAGGTTCCTGTAATGTATATTTCCTCTGGCTGAAGACACAGACCCGTGTTACGTCCCTACGTCAGAGATTCCCTGCAGAATTTCACCTGTAATGTTTACAACAATCCTCAGTACTTCTTGTATCAGTAGTATCAGTAAGGATAACGTGATGTGTGTGAGTCCGTGAGCAGGCGTGGGTTCTGGAAGGGGCATGAAACGAAGTAATCCACTTAGGTTTTGGTTTTATTCTATAACCGTTCTGAAACCAGCCCCTCTTCCTCCCACTGCGGGACAGAACGGACTCTGTTTGTAGTCACACTCGCACTTTGAAGGACAAACAGAGTTACAGCTCCAACTAGGAGTTTTACTCAGTGCGTAAACTTCTGTCTCCATCCCAGGAGAACATGACAATACTAACTTCAAAATACAACATCAGCTCACTCAGCGACGCAACGGAGAGCTTCTGCTCATTGACATGAATAGAAATGTGCTGGTGTTCCTAAACTGCTCCAACACAGGCAGCACAAACACCTTCAACACCAGACTTGATGATGTGAAAGCAAATCACGGACAAAGTCAACATTTATCTGCTCATCATCCATCACCCAACGTCTACTTATCTTTTAGACAAGCATCCATTCGTCATGACAACAAGGAAAGTTATTAAAGTTATACAGTATTAAAGTCACACACCTCATAGTTGTCTTTGATCCAGAGCCGTTTCTCCAGGAAGGACTTTCTGGTGGTCTCATCGAGACTGTCGAACTGAGACTGAGACATCGTCATGTACCTCCTGAGAATTAGAAATCAGTCTGTCATGAGGTTTCCTGATACTGAGGTAAGAACATAAGGGGAGCGGTACGGGGTTCAACACTCTGTGATAACTGACCTGATCATGTAAAACTTCTCCTGGTCTCCATACTCCTCCCTGCAAATGGTGAAGTGGTAGATCCAGGAGACGTACCAGGCCACGTAGTTGGTCAGGTAGTAGGGAAACAGCACGATCTGACACAGCAGGATGTCCGACAGGTTGGGCTTCTGGTAGCCTCCTTTGATGTCAATTTTGTTTTTTATTATGTCACGGATCACCTCCTCCTCCTGCTCCCGGATCTCCTCTTTGGACCGGCGGTTTTTGCCCTTCTCCTTGGTGCGGTTGAGGAGGCCCTGCTGCTTGGCGATCTCGGTGGCCTGGATCCGGTACTTGGGTACCGTCACCAGGTAGTTGAGGGCCTCATTGTAGCTACTGTGCCAGCTGTAGTACTGGAGGAGAGAACAGCAGAGAAGAGGGTTGGGCTGGGTTTTACCTGCCTATCTATCTCTCGAAAGCAGGACCCACTGCTGCTGTCTCTCAGTCGTGTTATCGACTTTAGCCTTTATCTGTTCTCTCTGGTTGGGATTCTGAGCATTGTCCATAGGTCCGGTGGACCTGGGATTATGGCGAAATATGGAGAGAGTTAATTGGAAAATGTTACCCTGCTACGCAGGTCAGTTGCAGTCGTACCTGGAAGATGGAGATGGCACAGATGGTGACTAGGATGACGATCCTGACGTCTACTTTGGGGGTTAGCTGTCGGCGGTAGTAGGCGTAGTAGTGCTGATAGTACTCCTCAGGGTGGTCCAGCATGTAGTCGTAATCCCGCCGAGTCTCCTCATCCTGCACACACAGATGATGTTAGTTCTGCTTGTCTTTGAAGGTTCCTGTTACGAAGACCTGCAGGAGGAGCTCACCCTACTGTAATTCCAAACAATAGAAAAGGATTTTCAAAATATTATTCACTGTTAGTTTTTTTTCTCTTCTTTGTAGCGTCATTCAAATGTCAGGTTTCCTACTTATGATCCGACATTTAAATATTTACAAAATATTTTTCATATGATCAATTTCAGTGACGTCAACCCCTAATCATTGTGTGGTTGTTATTTACCAACAGCTAAATATGAAAATGATATTTACATATTTGCCTTTTGCTGCAATTTAATAAAGGCTGATGGTGAAAAACACAGTGGTAAAGCAACAGCCTGCTAAAAGAGAAAACAAGAGGGTCGACTGTCATGCAACGATTTCATTAACCTAGATAATAATAGACAAGCTGTGAGGGACAACATAAAACCTGACAGGGAAACACTGGTGCCACGTGCAACACACAGAGGCTATATATGCTATATTTAGGAATGTTTTGGATGTAAACACACATCATTGCTCCTTAACGAAGAACATATATCTAAAAAACACCATTTGTTCAGTAAGTGTGGATCCTTTATAATTACTATAGATGTCATACAGAGTCATCTACCAAGGGAATTCTGATAGCTACTTTTAATGGACATATAAAGACGAATAATATGGACATCGGAGATCATCGGGCTCTACATCACTAGTATTCGATGACTTTGATGCTGTGGACATGTGATGATAAACCCTTGTTCATTAATGGTGGTTCTGGCTTGTCTCATTAAGCAGCAAGAACCAGTAGAACATCTTAACTTTACAAACAGACTTGTATCGACCTTTAACGTCTCATAAGCGGTTGCGATAAGCAGGAACTTCTTCCCGGCGGACTCGTTGGTCTCTCCCTCCGAGCCGGGCTCTCCGGGCCGGAACCTGTCCGGGTGGTACCGGCGGGCCAGCTGCCGGTACGCCCGGGCGATCTCCACCTTGGAGGCCTCTCGGGTGACGCCGAGCACATCGTAGCAGACCTCGGTGCCGCAGTAGAGCCCTTCCACCAGCGCTGTCACCGCCGGCAGGGAGGACACGGACAACAGGAGCACCGCGAGCCACCACCACGGCTTCATTGTCCTCTGGCACCCAGCAAATCCGCCCCTAACGCCACGACTCCCTTCCGTGAGTGCAGCCATCCCCGTTACTCTGTCCCGCTGACTGCCTCCAACTCCGGAGCCCCGCAGCCGGCTGACGTCACAAAAATGCGCCCGAACGGAAAGATGGCGAATAACGGTGGTGGGGGCGAAATAATCGCGAAAATTAGAATTTGACAACGCCCATTTGGGAAATGATTAACACGATTAATACAAGATTCATACCAAAACCAACAGTATCTTGAAATAAACCCCCCACCCCTTGAAAATGAAAAAAATAACACAAATCAAAATTGAAAACATTCAGCAAACATTCTTTTTTCATTATTATTGAGTTATTCAGTTAGTATTAGTTATTCAAAAACATTTCTGACTCCCCAATGAAAAATATACTTCTCACATTCATATTTTCTGTTTTTGTAAGTAAAGGCTGTCTTAATCCTGTGGAGTGTTTGTCCAGTGTCACGCTACAATTTCCGCTTTTGTTCTGAAAAGAAGCGCAACCCGAACCGGAAGTCCTACCGTGCACACAGTGGACTGCTGACTGGCCTGACTGTGCATCCACCGGGAGGTATTGTGAATATTATTTCGGTTTTGATTTTCTGATCAACCCTTGTTTCAGTTTATTGGGGCTACATAAGCAGGCATCCTGGAAGCACCTGGAGAACCGCGGATTGCTACGCGGCAAGGATGCTTCGTGACCCGCAGCAGGTGTGAAGAAACGGCTGGGGAACCGCTGGCCGCCACCAACCGGGTGGTGTTGGTCAAGAAGATCATCATGAAGGACGGATCTGAGGTGGGTTGATGACCAACCATTTTACTCTTATTTTATCGAACAGATGGATTAAATCCTGCATTCATCCAGGAGATTCTATATTGTTGAACGGCATTATGGAGGCTGGATCAGCTGACCTTTAATTTCTGTTGAAAATAATCAGTTTGTGAAGACATGATCGATGGCATATTTGTATAATATATGGCGGGGCAAAGGGGGCAAAATCTTATCAGCAAAATGAGCAAAAATAATAGCCTCACCTGAGAGGAAAAGTTGCTCAAAGCAGCTAAACGTTCTCTATGAACGATCCCTCGCGTATGTGAATCAGATATTAAAATTGATTATAGAATGAATGAGCGATAACGATCCATAACATGCCTGTTCGAAGTGACTGGTTTTTGTAGATAGAGATGAACGTGTGTTGCGCTGAAGACATGCAGAACACTGTGCTCAGGACAGGGCCATCATCTGTTACATAACGTACCGAGGCTATACTGCACATCCAGCACTGCGCACCCTCCGTCAGCTTCCATTTTAACATCCTTATTGAACCACATCTCTACTTTCAATTTACTCCTCAGCAGGAGGAGGGGAACAATGTCTCAATAAACATTAATATAGGAGATAGGATCTTTACCAGGTCACCTAAAATTGAGATGGTCTTCTTTCACAACTGAGGACGTTGTCAAGGAATAGAAAGTATTCAACAGATTGATCAGGAATGAAATGAAAGAGCTGCATATTTCATCAAGAAATGTTTCAAGCATCCCATGAAATAAGAAGATCTGTTTATTTTTTATAGAGAATCCAAATGTCAATTTTCAAATTTTGCACTGTGGTAAACTTTTAGGGACATTTTCCACAATTGTTCTGATATTGTTGAGATGATCAATTGATAAGTCTATAAAACAGCTGACGAATGAGCCACTAATGGAAATTTTCAGAGTATAATTATTCTGAAAGTAACATCAAAAATGTTGTGTGTGTTTTAGCTCCAGCCGGATATCGGCAGGCCCAGTGTGTATCATGCAGTGGTGGTGATCTTCCTGGAGTTCTTCGCCTGGGGTTTGCTCACCACACCCATGCTCACCGTGAGTAACATGAGGTGGAGGGGAGGTGGTTCCAACCATGTGGGGAAGGCGATGCACTAGTAGAAGAGACGTTGTCAAGACATGAGCCAAGCCATCTGCACACTGTTACTGTTGGTGTTGGTGTCTGAATCTGTGCTATCCCGTCTTCATTATCTTTGTGTTGTGCAGGTGTTACATGAAACGTTTCCCCAGCACACGTTCCTGATGAACGGACTCATTCAGGGTGTGAAGGTGAGAGTGCAAATAATTCATTTGTGTGACTCGTAGTGACGATACACATCGCATCAGCTCATATAGAAATCTTTTTTAAGTGTTCTTCGTTGTCACTAACGGACTTCACCTCCTTTTTAAAGGGTCTGCTGTCGTTCATGTCTGCTCCTCTGATTGGTGCGTTGTCGGACGCCTGGGGTAGACGACCGTTCCTATTGGTCACTGTCTTCTTCACCTGCGCCCCGATCCCTTTAATGAGTCTCAGCCCCTGGTAGGACACACTGATGGTGGTGAAACACTGTGATGGTTGAATAACGCTTCAGTGTTATGTTACAGTCAGACGATAGTAATGTTTCATGTAGACCTGTAACAGCGTTCTCTCCCTCCTGTTTATCCTGCAGGTGGTACTTTGCTATGATCTCCATGTCTGGAGCTTTCTCAGTCACCTTCTCAGTCGTCTTTGCCTACGTTGCCGATGTGACGGATGAAAGAGAGAGGAGCACAGCCTACGGTCTGGTAAGGACTTGCATTCAGTGGGGATTATGATGTAAAATATGGGATGACACTAACTGACTCCGAACCCCCCAGGTGTCAGCGACCTTTGCAGCCAGCCTGGTGACGAGTCCGGCCATCGGGGCGTACCTGTCAGCCTGGTATGGAGAAAACGTGGTGGTTCTGGTGGCCACGCTGATCGCTCTGGCTGACATCTGCTTCATCCTACTGGCTGTGCCGGAGTCGCTGCAGGACAAGATGAGGCTCAACACCTGGGGGGCTACAATATCCTGGGAACAAGCCGATCCCTTTGCTGTCAGTAAAGGAATCATGAAACTCACACTATATGAAAGCTTTTATGATACTAAAGGTGTCATTTCTTACCAATAGGGGGCAGCATGTAATCCGAAAGCTGTGGTGTCCTCTCCGATCGTGAAAAATAAATATCACCTTCAATGAGGTGTTATAATTAGCCTCGGCTCGGTTAATATTAGAATACAATGCGATCGGGATGCACTTCACAGACGACGACCTCCTGGGTGTCAGTCGGGCTTCAGTTGGGGACCAGCTGACCCTCTGACTGCTCCGGTGGTTTGTTTCTTGCCTCTCTGTAGCTCTCGCTGTCTGTCTGTCTCCCTCCAGTCGCTGAGGAAGGTCAGCCAGGACCCCACCGTCTTGACAATCTGTATCACCGTGTTCCTGTCGTACCTGCCGGAGGCCGGGCAGTACTCCAGCTTCTTCCTCTACTTGAGACAGGTGAGGCACACAGCTGCTTCTCGCTAATACTACTGCTCATACTAACGTTATTGTTATCCACTGTACTACTTATAAAGTTGTATTGATGTTTCTCTGTCCCTCAGGTCATAAACTTCTCCTCCACAACCATCGCTGTCTTTATTGGACTGGTGGGGATTCTGTCCATCGTAGCGCAGGTAACACACACAAACCCTTTAGAGGAGATATATATATATATATATATATATATATATATATATATATATATATATATATATATATGTATTAATACATATACTTATGTAAGCACAACAGTTACACTTCTTCTCATATCTAGATTAAATCATAATCTGCTTTAATCCTGTTTGATTTCCAGTAACATGTCTTAGTAAGCTAACTGTTTGGTAATGTGTGCACGTTATTTACAACAATAACAATATAACAACCACATCAGACTCTGATTTGATCTCGATATCAGAGACTTGAAACGACGAGTGTTAACGGCGCCGGAGACGACAACAATCTAATATTAGTACAAGGTTCTGACACTCTTTGTTTATCTTTTCAGACTCTGATCCTCACTCTGCTGATGAGGACGCTGGGTAACAAAAACACTGTTCTGTTGGGTTTAGGGTTCCAGATCCTGCAGCTGGCCTGGTACGGCTTCGGATCAGAGCCATGGTGAGACACGATGGGGAATTACTGAACACTCTTATTCTTATTTATGTCAAATACTCAAACCAACATGGAATTTCAATACACACACCTTTGACCGTGTGTGTGTGTGCGTGTGTGTGTGTGTGTGTGTGTACAGGATGATGTGGGCGGCCGGTGCTGTAGCAGCGATGTCCTCCATCACCTTCCCAGCGGTCTCTGCTCTGGTGTCACAGTCAGCTGATCCTGATAAACAAGGTGACAAAGACAAAGTCTCTATTACACATCGATTGATTTTTCTGATGGAAGTTTCTTCAACTAAAACAGTTGGACACAGTTCACTTTGGTAACACGCTGAGAGCTCATCACACTGTCCTGACCTGCAGGTGTGGTTCAGGGGATGATAACAGGGATCAGAGGTCTGTGCAACGGTCTGGGTCCGGCTCTGTATGGATTCATCTTCTTCCTCTTCAATGTGGAGCTCAATACCATGGACCCCATCCAGGGAGACTTCAACATCGACCCCCTGCCGCTGCACAATCCCACTGAGGTACAGTACATCCTACATATATACAGAACAGAATAACCCGTCAGCAGTTCAGATTTCTTTGGTTAGCTCCACATGAAAGAAGATAACTCTTTCTCTTTCTTTTAGCGAGCTCTCATCCCCGGCCCACCTTTCTTGCTAGGGGCGTGTACCGTGATCATCGCCTTCCTCGTCGCTCTCTTTATCCCTGAGAAGGCCTCCGCCACCTCCTCATCCTCTCAGCTGTCCCTCAGAAACCATCCCCACCCGCACAGCAAAGAGTCTCTGTCATCGCTTGCAGGCATCCACATCAACACGCCTCTCCCTGGCGGGGATGAGGAGAACCCCCCCACCGCCTGTGAAGAGGACTTTGAGCCGCTGCTGCAGGACAGTATCGTTTGACGGACAGCTGGAAGGAACTAAATGGTGAATTGATTACATTTTATTACAAAGAAGTAGAAGGTATTTTGCGGTTGGTGTAAGTGTATTTATTTGTCAGAAGATTATGATTGACAGCACAAAGCTCCAGGAGCAGCAACTTCTTCTGAACCATAAGATGTCATTGTTTGATGTAGACGACTATTTGATTGACAGAAGGAGGGAGGGGACGACGTGGAATCCATCTTTAGTTTGAGAGGAGGTGGAAGCCGTTATTAAGAGGCCCATGTTGGGACACGTCCTCAGTAACAGTGAAGGATGTTCATCTTTGAGTTTGACATTGGTGATTGTTTTTGTCATAAACAAGAAGAGGTGTTATTACCACCAGCACTTTGAGGCTGTATTTTAATGCTGTTTTATTTTCTATGGGTTATTGTACAGAGGAAACACGGCTGCAACATACTTACAGCAGCCGAGGCGTCCGTGTTGATTTATACACTTTTTTTGTTGTTTTGTTACTGATTTTGTTTTGATTAATTAAGTGTACAGAATCTTATCTGCCGTGAGCTATGCAGACAAACATGGTCTAACAAACTAAGAGATGATTTAAGCCTCTAAAATCCATCATGTCAGAATATCACCTGAAATGCTTATTTTAACGTCATCGTCTCGTCATATTTAAGATTTTACTCGCGTTCAATATAATCCAGAGAGATTAATGCTCTTGTTCAGGGGCCAAAATAGACTTCTTTTGAGATATTCTAGAACAGACTGGGATGCAACATGATCCTGAATGCTCCAGGATAAATATATTAACAGAGCGTCGTGGTGTATTTCACCAGTTAGTGTCCCTGTTTGTGACTCTACCTCAGATCAGTGTGTTCAAGCCGGATTAACTCAATTTTCAATCACAATGTTTTTTATATTAAAGTCACTTTATGAAAGTAACACTCAATGCTGCCAGTGGGGAAACCTCATAGCTGCTGGTGTTTAGCGTGTTAGCTGTAAAAGCATCACCAACATGGTTGTCCTCCCGTTACCTGCTGCTGTCCGCTCGATGTGTAGCTGAGCTCAGCCCTCGTCCAGAGTGCAGAGCAACACCACAAATGTGATTTCTGATTTGGGAGGTATTGATAGTTAGATAAACATTATCTATTTAGCATAGAGTGTACATAGTTATTTACGTTATGGCCTTAAAATGTAAATGCACATGTGAATATTATTATAGTTTGTCTAATTCAACAGAAGTGTAAGATTGGCCTGTTTATCATGGTTGATATGAAGCTTCTCCTTCACCAGTAGTTCAAATCGGTGTCATTACAGAAGAGGTGATGGGGTCAATAAAATCTAGATGGTTCATCTTGGATGTTCACATCGGAGTCTAATGGAAGCACAGTATTATGTTTTTAAATGTATAGAACTTCCCTTGATGCAGCACAACACACAAACGACGATGATGAGTAAGGTACTTCTACTCTTTTTTGTCAAATTTGAACGGTGCTGGATCAGAAGAAAAGTATTTACTGACTTTGCAAACAACTTGGACTGCTCTGCAGGGAACCACAATTTTGAATTCAGTCGTTCCAACTTTAACAGAGGAGAATTTTATAATTTATCCAATGTAAATCAGTCCGAACTCTTTTATGAACGAAAGACTCATCACCTTAACGTCGCCCCTTTTATAAGATTTTATGCTTTTCCAACTCTAACTCTAATCACAGAACGTATGTTTCTGAAAACTAGGATTAATTGGTAATACGGATTTGCCGCAGAAAATTCTGCCAAACCCGGATCGTACACAGGATGTAAGTGCGCTGTTATTTGATTACATTTGCACAAACTCAGATCGGTTCAGCGGCAGTAGAACTCTTAACAGTGTAAATATTGTACATGGATTGGATGTCTATATGTGAAGAAAACAACTGTACATGGGTTTCATTGTAAATACAAGTTGTCTGGATGTTTACAAGCCAATTGTTGGTTATTGTAAATAAAAACAACACGTCATAACTGTGTCCTAAGTCTTTTTCAGCTAGTTGTACAACTCAATTAATGACTATTATATATAGCGACATCTAGTGGTCAGTTTGGATATCAGTTAGGTCACGTGACCTGGGAGCCGAGCAGAAGACCGGGTAGCAACAACAAACATGGAGGAGTCCCCGTCCAGCCTCACGCAGGAGCGGTACTGGACGGAGGAGGAAGAGAAGGTGCTCATGGTGTTCTTTTCGGGTAAGTGACACTATCTGAGGGAGCAGACTATTTATTTCATGAAGTCACTGTTCCTCTATTTAGTGTTGAATCTACGAGTCTTTGCGCGACCGTTGCACGACGAGACGGACGAAATTAGCGACTCATAACAGCAATGGCGCTTAGCAACTGTAGTCAAGTTGCCCATCACATTTTTTAGCCCTAATTTATCCTTAACATTGTAAATGGAGTGAAGGGAAAAATCCACGCAGGGTTTATCAGCATAGTGGATATTTTAGAAGTTACATCAGAATGTCACTCTGTAAATGTACAGTGCCCATAGAAAATATGCTGACTAAACCTGTTTTATCTAATTAAATTGTCAGGTGCTGATATATGCTGTCTACGGATCTGAGCATACATATAGGGGCAGTAAAGCACTGGAGCACAGCAGTTATATGCTAATGTGAACCAACTTTAAGGATGACTGAAACACCCCCCCCCCCCACACACACACACTGACAGTGCTACCTCTAAGCATCTAAGCATGTAAACAATACATGCACCTGACCAGAGCCATGATCAGTTGCAAAGAACTACAGCCTAGAAAGTCCCATAAGTAATTATAATGCCCTGAGCTACTCCATAAATTACTAATATCTCCCAAAGCACAACCATAGAAATTACTTTAACATTGATTTACTGTGGTTACAAGCTTATTACTCCTCAGACACCTGGTGTGTTAATCCAAAGAACAGTTATCTTTTCGATTGACTTTCTTAACATGCACCTTGTCGGTCAGTGCGGTACCCCACATTACTGCAAGCAAACATACAAATTAATAACAGCTGTTTTCTTTAACAATTTTTTTTTTAAGATATGTTACTTGTCAGGAACACGTTATATCACATCGATCTAGTTCAAGCTGTCGCTTAACTTCCAGCCAGAATGACAATTTACAGACTGTTGAAGTGGTGGATGCACATCACTGTGGAGGCTGATATCGTACATTATGTAAACATCAGCCAAAATAAATGTTTGAATAAGCAGGATTGGATTCTCTTGTTTTATGTCCTCATTTTCCAGAGCACAGCTGTCTGTGGAACCACAAATCAGAAGACTACAAAAACCGACATTTGCGAAGGAAAACCCTTGAAGACCTGAGGGTGCTTCTTTCAGCTCACCCCCCACCTGCTCCTTTCACGGGTAAGGCTGGGGTCAGGTCTTCTGACATCACAGCTGACCTTTATGTAAGAGACAAAAAAAAAATCTAATTTTACAATGACCTCTTTTTTTCCCCCAGTGGACGACATAAAGAACAAGTTAAAAAACCTTCGCACCACCTTTCAGCATCAGTATAAAATGATGAAGACAAGCAAGGTGCATGGTTCAAATGTGTTGGTGCCGCAGTGGAAACATTACCAGGAGCTAATGTTCCTAAAGGTCTGCAAGGACCTGGATTGCAGTGTTGATGTCTCGTCGAAGTTGCCGGTGACTAATCAACAGGAAGAGAACAAACCTGTAGTCGCCTCCACTGGACTCTTCATCTCTATTTCCCCTCATTCAACCACCTCCTCCCCTTCCTTCTACATCCCTTCCAAAATGCTGGTTAAATGTTACTGGACTGAAAAGAGGGAGTGTGCACTGATCGATTTCTACTCTGGTAAACATGATTTTAGCATCGAAGTAATGAGTTGTCACAAGCCAGTAGTTGATTGGAGTTGTTGGGTGTTGTTGCACAGAGCACAGCTGCCTCAGACAAGAAGTCTGAAAACCACAACAACCGTCAGGCTGCAGGAGACTCTGAGGAGTCAGCTGTCGGACCACTCCGTCTCTTTCTCAGGTAGATATAATGTGGTCCTGACCTCTACCAGAATTATTCAAATACACTGAGAATATTCACTTGAAACTTTTTTAAAAACACGTCTGCCAGCACCTCAGGATCTCATTACCACAGGAATGTGGACATGGTGGAACTACTGATCGTTAACTGCCTGGTGCTGTAGCCATGGACTGACCTTCTTTTCATCAAGACATCTTATCTCCTCACACTCTTACATAGAGACTAAGTGTCTTAACACAAATGTTCTCCTCTTTTGCAGTTGAAGATATTAAGTGCAAGTTCAAGAACCTGCGGACAGGTTTTTATCGGGAGTACAAGGCGGTCCGGGCCAGCCGGGGGTCCAACAAACCCTACCTGTCGAAGTGGAAACACTACCAGCAGCTGCTCTTCCTCTGCGAGTGCTACGACGATGGTGACAGCCAAGATGACCCCCAGATACTGATGTCACAGGAAGAGGAGCCCCCTCAACCAACAACAGCACTTCATACCAAATCTGTCTCTCTGCCCCTCCTGATAATTGCACACTAGCAATAGCTCCTTCCACATTCCCCGCCTCATCACGTTCCCCAGTGCACACCCCTTGTACAAACCCCTCCCCTCTAAAGTTCTCCACCTGTGATCCAGTTCAGCCAAACAGCAGACTGATGCCGGCACTGGACTGAAGCCAAAGTTCAGCGGCTCATATCATTTTACTCTGGTAGGTGCAGTTCTTCTTCTCCTGTGTGGTGATGTGGTCCTGATCTCCTGTAGCTCCGATTGGACATCAACTGAAGACAGAAGCATCAGCCAGAAGAACAATGTATCTGTAGATAGTATGTTGATGTGGTCTGGTTCCAGGGGAAGAGCTTCAGGGCCAGTATGAATATTTATTTCTCCCAGTTGAATGGAGGGTAAATCTAC
Source organism: Macroramphosus scolopax (assembly GCA_901007825.1). Classification (NCBI taxonomy): domain Eukaryota; kingdom Metazoa; phylum Chordata; class Actinopteri; order Syngnathiformes; family Centriscidae; genus Macroramphosus; species Macroramphosus scolopax. The sequence goes on along the minus strand of CAAKHC010007441.1, from coordinate 14,347 downwards.
TCATCGCTTCTTTTATTTTGTTAATCCAGAAATGACCATGAAACCAGATTTGATTAATTTAATCTTGTGGATTTTTTTAACCTTCTCTTAAGGAACCTTTGAACAAAGGAGTCTGAAAAGCCATTCAAATTTATTTCTCATCTTAATACCCTACACAGATTGAGGTTTGAGTTTATTTCTTTGAATAAGTAGATACAACCTTCTTCATTTCCTCCAGAGCATAGCTGTGTTTGGAACCTCAAGTTTGAGAGCTACAGGAACGAGCTGCTGAGACAGTCTGTTGGAGAGGTTGTGCCGCCTGCTGTCCGACATCGAGCCGGTCCCATTCACAGGTAACCATCGACTCACATGCAGCTACGAGCAAAAACTACATGTATTATGTTTTCTCTTTTGAGGCTAATGGGTTCTGTTATTCTTCTTTCTTTAGTGGAAGACATAAAGACAATGTTCAGGAACCTGCGGACCATCTTCCAACATGAACATAAGGCAGTGAGCTCGAACAAAACCTGCGGCTCAGGAGACTTTTACCTACCGAAGTGGGAACACTACCGTGACATGATGTTCCTCTGTGATTCTTGCGACGAGGACGAGCAGACTGAAGGACTGAAGGAGTCCGGCCTGGACAGCCGAGTCCCTCCCAACTCCCAACACTACCAAACATCAATCCCCACCGCCTATCAAACTACCGCCAAACGGAAGAACAAATCTCTGGCCCTTGAAGCCCCGCCCTCACCTACTCCCCCAGACTTCATGCACTCCTCTGCCTCATCCTCCCCTTCCACGTCCTCCCTTCACACTGGCAGCAGGCCGTCCAAACGCAAGCGAGCGAGCCATCGGGTCACGCCCACCACCGGCGAGATGCTGGACATAATGAGGATGTTCTGTCAGAGCCCGGTTTCACCACATGCTGGTTTCCTGAAGTACGTGGGGGAGTTTCTGAATGAGGCGCCGCCCGACAAAGTGCAGAGACTGAAGAGGAAGATACATGAGACGATCCAAAGCATGTCTGAGGGCGTTTAGTGCTTCTCATTGTGGAGTGAGGTAGAATCAGTCCCCAAGATTTCAATGTAAACACATATGGGGGGTGACGAAGTCCGAGCCTCGACGCCAAAACTGTCACATGTTCTGCTGCTTTAATAAACATGTCAATGGAAGTTGTCTATAAAACAAACCTTCAAATAACATTTGAAGTTGCAACCACACAACAGCGATGCAGCAACTGCTCAGTCAGCACATGTAAACTTCCCATTTAATGTTCAGCTTTCGACACAAAAACTAAACTAAAGATGTAAATTTGCCAAAAGCAACTCGCTAACAAGAGTAGCTAACAAGCACGAGGGCAGCGAGTCAGTGATCAGATTACACATCCCATCGTCATGTGTTTTGACATTGAGAACATTTCGACCGGCTCTTGGCACGAGAAGAAGAGACGGAGCGTCATGTGATTCCGGACCAGGTTGGGCACACGTTTAAACACTGTGGCCTCATTTCTGGCTCGTGAGCCTCCCACACTCGCCGATAACCTGCTGCTGCAGCTGCATTTGTCCTTCCAAACGTAGACGAGATGTCTGCGGATACAGCACAGCCTCATACAACCCCCCCATAAACCCCCGGTTGCCACAGGTAGCGTACAGAACAGGTATAGCATACTTAACTGCAGGTAACCCCCTCCTCCGATCACCACCAGGTACGACTCATGTAAAAAACAAATCTTCTTCAGCTTGATGACATTTCACATCTGTAGTGCTCCAATCACGACTGAATGTCGACCTGCAGATGGATTCAAGTCTCCTCACATTCAACACCTTCTATGAATGACAACTACTTATGTCCACTAGATGGTAACAAAGGACCATGTGGGAAATGTATGCATCATCCATCATTCATGTTACTCTACTTATCATTACACACACACACACACACACACACACACACACACACTCAACGGACTGACTCCCTGAGGTTGCCAGTTCAGATCCGACATCAACACGCTCTGATCAGGAGTTTGCTATTGTATCAAATCTTTATTTATCAAACCAAAAGAATGCACCATTGAATTAACAGTTGATATAAAAAGGACAACAGGGCGGCTCTACGGTGCGTTACAAAACCAGCAATTGTATACAACATTGTGGATAGAAAGTTTGCTTTATTTTGTCTGAGATACAGAATAACCAAACACCGACC
>CAAKHC010007441.1:0-12140 GCA_901007825.1 Macroramphosus scolopax | reverse complement strand
AAAAAACACCCACCCCCCCCCCCCCCCCCCCCCCCCCGTCAATCAGATGAACAGAATGCACACTGTTAAACATGGTTGACAGTCCAGCTAATGTCCTCACTGATATTCTAGACATGAAGTACCTGTCTGTGTGAGAGGACATAAGAACAGCTGAACTCCTATAAGATGAGGCCTCAATCATTTTTTGTTTGCCATCAGCGTGAAGCCTCTGGTGGAGCTGACGGAGTCGATGTCACACCGTCAGCAGACCACCGTCAGCAGACCACCGTCAGCAGACCACCGCCAGCAGACCACCGCCGGCAGACCACCGTCAGCAGACCACCGCCAGCAGACCACCGTCAGCAGACCACCGTCAGCAGACCACCGCCAGCAGACCACCGTCAGCAGACCACCGCCGGCAGACCACCGCCAGCAGACCACCGCCGGCAGACCACCGCCGGCAGACCACCGTCAGCAGGCCACCGCCGGCAGACCACCGCCAGCAGGCCACCGTCAGCAGGCCACCGCCAGCAGACCACCGTCAGCAGACCACCGTCAGCAGACCACCGTCAGCAGACCACCGTCAGCAGGCCACCGCCAGCAGACCACCGTCAGCAGGCCCTGACCAGCTTCACTTCAGATCGGTTTTGCCAGGTGATTCGTCCCTTTTAGATCCTCAGTCGTTCTCACACAAGATCGAAGAAGTCAAACTTGAAAGAAAGTGAGTTTTCTTTTGAAATGCTGAACAAGAAAAACTTAACATGAACATCATCCAAAGGAGAACATGAACAAGTGACCAACAAGAGTTGTTTCAAAGTTTTCCAAGTCAACACTGATATTTAAATCTGAGGAGTATTGAGATGAACTGCAGGTCCCATCATGGGGTCAAAGGTTAAAGCAGCTGGACGTTAACGTTGCTCTGTAAGACCTTCTAGCTCGGGATGACAGATGATTGTTTTTAACTACAACTGAAGAACTAAGTGTCGGAACATGTCTGTTATATACGGATCACGTTATTCTGATGAGATCAGAGTCAGTCTACAGACTTTAGACTGAAATAAATACAACGGGACTGTGTTTCCGTTCGGCGGTGGACCGTTCATTAAGAATTAAATAATATCTATTACAATATTATTTCATAACTCAGGAACCTTTTAAGGCAACAAGCCAAAAGAAAAACAACAACTCCAAATTACGCATCCGTCCTTTTTCCATTTTGTTGTAAACAACATTTTTACAATTGTAGAAATATCACATGATTATACTAGTAGCACTCAAAATAAAGTCATTATAATAATAATATATTAAATTTGATTATCAAAAGTTACAACTACTCTAGTGGAACTATACACTGTAAAAAAAGCAGCGTCATGTAACGTTTCTCGACTCTCCAGTCCAAACACTCACAGAGGAGACGGGACGGATCACAAGAACCTCGGGGATGTTTCAGCCGTCAACAAAAACTAACCTGTTGGAATTTCCTTTTTCAAAACTCTCCTTTAAGTCTTTACTCGCTTCCCTCAACCTCCGAACAACCATCAGTTCCTATTTATCCTGTAGCAGAGACTTGTCAACGTGTCTGATTATTCAGAGATGATCTACCTTTAGAATTAGAGCCGATTGATCGGAGACAATACGAGCATGCAAAGCTGCAATTAACAATCATTTCCATTTGTCCAGTTCTGGTGTTCCGATGCTCGTTTGGTTTGCAACATGTCATCAAACTGCCTGGTGTGTGTTGATGATCCGGCTGCAGACACACCGAACAACAACAGGCCTCGTTAACAGACGTCTGCCTAAGTTTCCGTTCTAAATTTATTCTTTGAGAAAGTTTCCTAAGAGATCAGCTGAGCGTTCGGATGCAGGCGTTCGTCCGCGGTTTCATCTTCGATCTCTAAATCAGGACGTTCTTTAAAAACTGACACTAAATTTGCAAAAAAATCAAAAAGCTTAACAGAAACAAGTTCTGTTAATGAATGAACGATCAAACAGGAATGAACAACCGCATGTCTGATAATCCCCTGATGTGCAAACAAACATCAGATCTGCTTTTCAAATAAACTCGACATAATCTAACAGCTGCGTGAAAGCTGCTCCTCCTGAAGAACAAATCCCAGATAACCAAACATCGGTGGACGCCAGGATCTTACTAATGACGCCTTTTGGTTCACTTCGACTTCTGTGGGGAATTAAACTTAAGAAAAGGGATTAAACGACCGCCGCTGATTCTGACGAGACCAACTTCTGATTCAACAGTGGAAAACAATTCACACCGGGCCCCCCCCTCTGGGATGTCGAGGGATGTTACCAGTCTTACTCGTGTATCCGGGTGAAAACGGGAACAAAGATGACACAGATGAACGTTGCTTCTCTGCAGCGGTGCTCGACTCGTGTTCCCTGTCAGAACCTCTGTAAAATCGTATTATTGGCACAGACGCAACCATCCAAACACCTGCTGCGTCCTCACCTCCAGGAAGTTTAACTTCTAGAATGGATTCGTGTTTGTATGCAAGCGGAAAAAAATACCAACTTATGTAAACAACTGTCAACTAAGGAGGAAGAAGATGAGGCGAGGTGATGAAGGTCAGCGAGTCGGTGCTGATGGGAGGACTCCAAACGTTGGCAGCAAAACTAAGAAAAGAGAAAAGGGAATATGAAGCTAAAGAGTGACCTTGTTGTATAAAACTCCCTCTGCTGGCCTGAGAAAAGGTTCGCTGTCAGGGTGGGGTGTTACAGGAAGAGGAAGAGGAAGAGGAAGAGGAAGAGGAAGAACCCGTTCAAGTCGGGGGCCTGTTCAACATGAATTCCTTCTATCTTTAGCTACAGAACATACACACACACACACACACACACACACACACACACACACACACACACACACAGCGGCGTGGGGGGCAGCCAGTGGATCGGCGGCGGGTCGGCTGCTGTCCTCATTTCAGCTGTCAATGTTAAATGAGGGGAAAGTGCTTATTCTTTTTCTTACACTGCACACAATATTCCTGCCGGTCTAAGGGATCGAACCTGCGACCTTTTGGTACAAAGCTCGCTCCCCTGACCTTCAGGACCACAGCTGCACATCAATTTCTGACATCAGGAAACGAGACAAAGTCAGAGAGCACAAACCTCCAAATCCAGTGTGGAAACGTTCATGTTTGTATGTTCGGTGCAGCTGCAACAGAATGTGACAGGTTGTTCATCTCAAACCTGCCGGGTCGTCGTCACATAATGATGCTGAAGAAAGAAACACACAAACCAATGTAACAGAACCTCATCATGTCTGAAGAACAACATATTGGGACTAAATGACTTGTGAGAATGTTTACAGAGAAGGTGTGTTCAGTGTTCTTAAACATCTTCACGGTGCTTCAGGATTCAACCTGCTATAAAAAACGTAAGACTCCTCATCCTCATTCCCCTCCTGGAATGAAACAATCAGCAAATGAATAAAGGCTTCACACGTCGTAGCTAAATACAGAGAACCAAGAAACAACACTGGTGGGAAGCAAAGGCACCGAAGGACTCGTTGATCTCTGCGGCAACAAATCATTTCATCAGGGCAAAATAAATTCCTACAAAATAAAACCGCTGTGGCATTTAGAGAACGAGCTGATGTTTACGGTGGGACGACCTCGTTCAGTGATTGACCCCCCCGTCATGACGGATGACACACTGAGAACATCTCATCTCAGATGGTCTCATCTTCTTGTCTGGTTTAGTGGTGTTGGGATGTGACTGAGAAGCTGAAGAAGAGACGTCACCTGGCACCAACTGGTGACGGTGACGGGGATGATACAAGAACTGGTATCAGAAGCACTGACGGAGTTACAGATGTTCAATGAATGACTGCAGATGTGCAGCAACGGATCGATTTGTAGTCAAGAGAAAGTCCATTGTTCCGTGTTGAACGAGTGAAAGTTAAAAGTGTGTGTGGAGGGTAGAGAGAGAGAGAGAGAGAGAGAGAGAGAGAGAGAGAGAGAGAGAGAGAGAGAGAGAGAGAGAGAGAGAGAGAGAGAGAGAGAGAGAGACAGAGAGAGAGAGAGAGAGAGAGAGAGAGAGAGAGAGAGAGAGAGAGAGAGAGAGAGTTACAGCCGCAGCGAAGCACTGACGGATCAAAGTGTTGTTTCTATCCAGCGTCTCTTCCAGCGGCTCTGTGGAGAATAAACGCCATCTCTTTCTTTGGTTTTATTGGCAGCACTAACTACATAAGTCAAACCGACGGTGGACGAGGGGAGATGGTCTGCTGATCGATGATCTGCTGATCGATGGTCGGCTGATCGATCCATCACAGGTGGAGCTTCCTCTGCCACCAGTACGTCTGGGTGGCCGTAGTTTATAACGAGTCCACCAGTCAACACCTCCCTGCTCCATGCGGGACGCTCACACACACGGTACCACATGAACTTTAGTTTCCCCTAAAACCGTTCAGTTACTTCTTCTGAGGATTCATTTATCCAGGATTTATTCATTTATCCAACCGATTTATTCAAATGGATGAAAGAAACTGTGATTGCAGAACTCCTGACTTGTTAATGTGTCTGCGTCTCTTCAGGTTGATTTCTATAGAAATGAACTGACTCAAACTGAGAAATCTAAGAACTGAAGAATGTGAAAGGTTTTATTTCTAGACTAAATGTGCACAAAGCTCCAGTCTGATCTCGTTCCTCTGTGTTTTGGAGGAAGTCTCGTGTCCGACTTTCTGTTCAGGGTTTAGAGATCATTTCTGACTTCAACTCAAACATCAGTATCTGGTATCTAAAGGAGGAAGAGGAGAGTGACTTGGAGAAGAATGACATCACGTGTCTCAGACTCGTCTTCCAGATCGTGTTGATCAGTTGGATCCTCCCTCCGTCCGTGTTCCCCACCTTTCATCCCTCCACCCATCCTGAGGAGACGTTACCTCTCCGTCCCCTGGGACGTTTCCCTGCTGCCTAACGGCCCGGCGAGCATGAGCTTGAATCATAATATTGAAACGTCTGTATAATGAATTCCAGTCCTGGTTCCTCTGTGCTCCACATGCAACCCGGCCCTGAATATCAATTCAACTCGTCCGCCTCATCGCTCGCCGTCTCCCAGAGGCCTTCTCCTTTCATCACAGAAAGATAAAGGTCTCCAAATTACAATACGGTGACTCAGGTGACAGTCAAACTCGGAGCAAACTGACGGCCTGATTAATGAATCATTTGTCATTTTAAGTTGAAATGGGATTTTTTTTTTCCTTCACATCCATTTTCACAAGTCATTGAATCATACTGGGACTCGGAAAATAAAACAAAAACTGAAACATTGAAGAAGTGATATTTTGAAAGATGAAATATTGGGCAGGTTTGTTCCTCTGGTATTAAAAAACACCTGCTAGAGCGATGGAAACGTCTCCGCTCCCCCGCTCTGCTTTACGGCAGCATTTCACAAATTAAGTTTATTTCAGGGAGCAACACACAAAAATCTCATTTCCCCCCGAACAAGCTGAATCACAGACTAACTCTAGAAAGAAATCACATCGTCTTTTCCTGTTGTAAATACAAATCTAGTAGAAAAGAACCGAAAGGTGGACGCGGTCCTGACTGACCTCTGGTACGAAGGTCACGCTGCCCCCTGCAGGACGGAGTCCTTATTACACCTCTCACAGACTTCTTACATTGAAACGAAACATGGCACAACACAGTTTCCTCCTCACTATCGTATCACCGTCATCCTCAGGGTGGTTCTTGATCTTTGATGTAGCTTCTGCAAATGTGTTTAAAAATGATTTGAAAAAACTGTAAGCAAATATAACAAGAAAAATATACTTTGTGGAATATGCATTCGTTGCGTTTATATTCTTGATCGTTTCCTATTTTCTGTATAAAAACCAGACCCGCCTGAAGTGAACTCAAAGTGAAGCCGGCAGTTTAGCAATTTTTCTTCCCCACGTGGGCACTCGAGGTCGACAGAGGTACATTTGTGTTTATCTCATGAAAAATAAATATGAATCCATCAAAAGCAGGTTCGCGATGCAGTTCACCCCCCCGACCAACACTTACTGGAACCAGACAGAACCGATGAACAGTGGTAGAGTTCATACTCGCTAGGATCAGCTGCTGTCCGACCAGTAACTGTTGGAACACCTCCTTCACAACACGGGAATTCTAAATTTGTCATAAATTTGATTTGCGATGTTGACAGGAGAGACGCAGCACTGAACTTAATTTGTTCAAAATAAACATGTTTTTATGGTCTTAGGAGCCGTTGATCTGGTTGGAACGGTTCCATCATCTGGTCAGATAACAAACTGCTGTCTTGTGATCTTTGGCAAGATAAGCAGTTTGTGTTTTGTTGGTGTTGAACCGCCGAGGACGGACTGACAACGATCGGACTGCTCCAACCAGCAGGTTTCTACAGATAGTGCAGCGAGATGAATGTTGTGGTGTTGATAGTAAATCTGGACCGGTATCTCAAAAGAAACAATCACCACGTACAACCCAGAGCCAAATATTTCTTCCCATGAATCCGATTAAACCAATCCGATCGCTCCGGTTCAGATCATTTTACTGATTTGCGATGATCCACTTTGGGACTGAGACACACTGAATAAGGAAACAGAGAAAGGTACAATAAGCTCTCTGATACGAGATCTGGCGATGGCACAATTCCTCCTTGGAGAAGGTTGTGGAGTTAGTCTGGTTTCAGGGGAGTGAAGGCTTGAACAGGAGCTGACAGGCCGCGGGAGTCTCTTCAATCCAGATCCAGCAGCAGCTTCTCACACGTGTTTGTATCCAGCCAGAATCACAGTTTGAATCCCTTTTTAAACCTTGTGATCCAGAGTCGGCCAGGCTGCACGATTCATGGCTGATAGTCGGCTCAGTTAGTGGCGACAGAGTCACCTGGCATCGCCACAAGGAGCATCCTCCGATCCAGGTGAGGAACAGACAGTAAACTACGGTGGCTGAGGACGCGCCGGCTACTTCTAACTGTCGGTTCTGTTAGTATATAAAACCACGTACACACCCTGTAATGGCACAAAGTTGAAAAACCAAACACAAAAAACAAAGACTCCAAGTAGTGGTGATGAGACATGAGTGAGGTACAGTCATCGTAGCCTTGTTGGGGAAAACACAAATAAATACCACAAAGGAAAACTGGAGGAATCCTAGAATTTTGTCTTTCTCTTTTTTTGTGATCATCATTTCCTCCTGTTTCATGAAGTCAAGGTTGTAGGCATTGGGTTTTGCTAGTTTTGTTTTTTGAGGTTGAAAAGGTCTCGAGGAGTTTCAGTTTGAACTCCTGCAGAAGCCCCTCCACCCTCGTCCTGTTCTTGGAGGTGATGCCGTGCGTCTCCACCCAGCACAGATGGAGGTCCCCCGGAGGCGTGTCCAGACCGACATCGACCTGTTGCTCCTGTTAGTGGATGAACAGCAGGTGACATCATGGATTGAAGGAGGGTTCCTGGACCAGGGCTGAGGGCTGCGCTCACAGTTTAGAAGGCAGAGCCAGTAATGGCGTTGAGCTGCTTCATCAGCCCTTCTAAACTGGCCATCTGCTCCGAGAGGTCGTCCTGCTCATACACCTGCAAACCCCCAAAAACAGACAGAAAGAAGGTGACATGACTGAAAGCTTCATAACAACCTGCTAGAAAGTACGTCCAGAATGTTTGATCGTTATCTTCCTTTCTTAAACTAATTGTTAGAATCATTTGCTATAATTTGGAAGTTTCCTATTCTACACTTTGTGTCAATGATCTGGACCCACGGCAGGAACAGCAGCCTCGTCTTCAACATCCAATCAGACAGCTGATGTTACATCATCAGTCCACTTCACAGGATCAATATGATCTGCTGACAAACCCCCAAAAATGGAGAGGAGTTGGCAGTTAATTATTAACCTCAGTGACAGAGCTGCTTTCTTTGGTCTTAACCCGGCGACGACATCACTTCAATGATGACATCACAATGAGTCTTGTTTTAAACACGGCTGAAGGAGAGCGAAGGAGGGTGAAATGTTTCTTCACCCTTGTTTCTGCTCTCGGAATCAGATGCAAAATAATACGATCAAATATGGGTCATGCATTTTTATGCTCTTGTAAAAAAGGAGTTCAGAAATAATCTCACAGCCTCCCGTTGTGTATCAGTCTGTGTGCACACAGTTTATCCGAGTGAAGTTTCAGAACTCCACAAAGTCAGACAGTAATTATTAAAACGATTGTACGGCTACAAAACCTTTTTTACACAGTTTGAAAATTCTGTCTCTGTGCAGGAAATATTCTATAGACACATGCACAAAACAATTTAAAAAAATTGCAAGTGCAAATTTTCCTTTTTCCAAACACACATTTTGATACAATTTTTTCCAAAAATGGAAATTCTGAAAAGTCATTTTATGAACATTCTTTCACAAGCTGAAAATATTTACGTGATTAAAGGCGTTGCAGCTTTCCCCCGATGTTCTTCTCCTACATTCACTCATTCATTCATTTCTGTGCAGTTTAAGTCAATCTGCACCGACCGAAGGGCTCTGCTGAACCACCGCAGGAACACCACCTCCTTACAGCTGCTCTTCAGTTGTGCACAAGGGGCCTCGTCTCGTGTGTGTGACAGTCAAGTGCACATCTCTGATTTCTACACTTCCACACTAAGTGTGGCCTTCATGCTTTTGAGTTCGTCCTTGCTGTTGGAAAAGAAATCTCCTCAGCTCACTGTGAAAAAGTAGTAAAAGCTAAGCGGAAATATTTCTCACACTTAAATTGGAATGTTTGTGATCTTCTCCATGTACTTGTACTTGATACCAGCCCTCCATCCCTGAATTAAACCTGACTGAGTGGACAGAAATCACTTACAAGAGCAGTTTTACTGTAAAAGGGTCAAACTGCTCAGAAAACGTCTTCTTTTTCCCGCATTTGTAATCGAGCCGACACATTTTCATTGTCATTGTCATTAAATTCAGACTCCTGTTAAGTGGCCCGATGTCACTGTCAGTTTTTCTGTGGGTTACACCTGTTTCTGTTCCCAGAACAATACCGATCACAGTATAATAAATCTGTCTTCAACGACACTCAGCAGGATCCGTCTGCCAGGTTAACGCTGCTCCACCGTCAGGGCTCCGTCCGATACATGCGGCAGCGACTGATGTTTGTTTCTATGCCTGACAGCTCTCAGGTCGAGACCTCTGTGGGATCGACGGACAGGTGAGGCGGTTTCTCTCAGGCGGTTCGAGCCACGCTCTCCATCAGCTGTCCGAGTGGTTCTACGTTGGCCACACAGATGCAGCGGCTGAACGCTCCGAATGTTGTGACATGTGCACAGCAGGTATGTGATCGATTCCAAACTGTTGGAACCAACTAAAGCAGCCAACTTTTGAAAAAAGCATTTACAGCTACAAGAAGGTGTTAAATTTATGTGTCAGCTTGCAGTTGCGGCGTTGTGAAGTGTGACAAATATATTGAGCCCATCTTAATGATCATGACCTTTAATCAGGATCTTGATATTCCGCACCTGTTTAAGAGCTGTATCATGCTGGCTGCTCGACATTAGTGCTAAACAAATCTCTGAGCACACGGAACAAACCTTTAATATGTTAATTAGCTGCATTGAAAATGGCTGCAGGAAAGTGTCGTATGATGACAGAACTATCATGGAACAGAAGTTCCCGGAGCTTCCAGCCTGCTCTGACGAGGCAGGACGGTTGCTGTTGCTCTTCATCTGTGTCAAACAAATATTTCGGCTTTTCAACCTTCCACTTTCACTCCAGCTCAGTCCTAATTCATGAAATATGATAAACATTCCTCCTTCTGCCTTTCCTCGTTCTTCCTCCCTTCCATTTTCATCTCCATATTTTGTGTCTCTCTTCCTCTCCCCAGTTGCTGTGGCAACGCCTTTTCCTGTCATATTGTCATTGAGTCACTTATGAATATTTAACAAGTCAAATCCAACGACCCTTCCGCGTGATCTTCTGTCATTTTTCCCTTTGCATCCTTTCCTTCTATTCATTTTATTCTCCCCCTCTTCTGACTTCCCCGTGCTCTCCTCTTCCACACTCTTCCTATGTTTGCTCTTTCTTTATCGTGCCCTCCTCCTCCTCCAATGTTTTCCTTCCATAATGTCTCTCTGTCACGTCTCGTCCTCCTTCCCTGAACCTTTTCCTCATCATCATCTCATTCCTCCTCCTCTTCTCTGTCTGATTTATGTTCCCATGTCTCCTCCTCTTCCTCCCTCCCTCCTCTCCCCACTCCATCCCTTTCCCTCTCCTCCCTCCGCCTTCTTCTCCCTGTGTAAGTCAACTTGTCTTCCGCCCTCTTCATTGCAACTTATCCCTCTCCTCTTCCTCTCTCCCCTGATTTGACTATTATCCGGCGTTTACATCACCTACCTTACAGAAATACAGTATTTACCCTCCTTCTCCCTTTTATTTCTCTTCCTTTCCTTTCATCCTCCTCCCTGGAGTATCATTAATGCCTCTTCTGTCTTAAATTTTTTTTCTCCTTGTTTTCTTCTTCCTCCTCCACTCGTCAGTTTCACTCACTAATGAAGTCTATTTTTCCGCTGCCCTCTTTATTCTTCCCCGTATAAGCCATCACTCCAAAAGATATTCCCTCTTTTGGTGTTTTGATGTCGGTGGATTTAAATCGGTTGAGATCTTAATCACACTTAATACAATGCTCAAAGACAACTTATATAATCAGTGCACCTCAACAGCTGTTTCTGTCTCCCGTGGCAACAGCTTCAGTACAAGGAAAACAAACCAAGGAACGTATGTACATTAAGTATGTATATTAAATACTCCAAACTTTATATTCAGGTATTTGTTGCTCCATGCTTCTATGGACCAAACCTACGTTTGCTGCTGAGTCCTCTGTAGTTTCTGTTCCTCCCTCCTCTGGTAAGTCTGGTGCTGTAGGAACTGAGACGGGAAGCAGAGGAGACCGAGCCTTCCCGGCCTGACCCAGAGACGCTGTCTTCACCTGGGGCATGGGGAGGCTTACACCTGGGGGAAAGAAAAAGGGTTGATTTCATTACAATAACAGAAAGCTGGTCTTCTAACTGTGAGTGACACCAAAGCACAATAAACCAATTCCTTTGCGAGTGTATTAAACACCGTAAATATCAGGTTTGTCAAGGCCCACAGCATACAGGACTCATTCCTGATGGGTTGTGACACGCAGAACGCTCCGGCTGTCAAGTGACTGGTGCATGCAAGACCCTGACTAACATGTGCATTACATTTGATCCTGAGATCAAATGGAAGTCCAGGGAGCTCCTGAGATGCTCCTGAGATGCTCCCTGGATTAGCCGAGCAGCATGCCGACACACGAAGAGCAATGCAGATCATGATAATAGAATTTATATCCTAAAAGCTTCAAGAGAAAATCTGCAGAGACGCATTATCCATCAGTTGTGTAGCCATAAATATACTGTATGTTAGCACGGACATGCCGAGGGTCTGTCAAAGAGTGAAGTTACGATATGTGAGGGTGTAAATCCACAATGCCGTCAACATGGAAACAACTAATGTCTCATAATCAGGAGAGGAAATTAATTTAGGAAAGAGCTGTCGGCTCGCGATGCAGGCGGAGCTCATCTGGTGCCTCTCATTAGAGTTCAAATTAGGGTTAGTTTCCTCCTTTAAGTTCAGTATCATGTTTGCCATTTTCCAATTTCAATTAAATGTTGTAGCTGAATTCGGGAGGACGGGTGAGCGAGGAACCCTCAACACTGCAAACAGAAGATGATCACCTGCTGTAAAGTCTTGGGTTGTTGAATGCAGCTAAATCTGTCAGAGTATCTAGTGGCCTGTGAACAGCTGTGACATCCGAGTGGGCGCTGGCAGGAAAGGACGTCTGCACACGGAGCTGCTATTAATTGATCTGAATGACAAGTACATGCAGCTAAGTGGACCATCGACCAGGAAAAAGACTGCAAGTCTGAGCCCTCCAGTCATGTGTCGGACCCACTCACCCATCCATCCATCCATCCATCCATCCATCCATCCATCCATCCACCCACCCACCCACCCACCCACCCATCCATCCATCCATCCATCCATCCATCCATCCATCCATCCATCCATCCATCCATCCATCCATCCATCCATCCATCCATCCATCCATCCATCCACCCACCCACCCACCCACCCACCCACCCATCCATCCATCCATCCACCCATCCATCCATCCATCCATCCATCCATCCATC